>RXON01004165.1:0-287548 GCA_009667805.1 Leptobrachium leishanense | reverse complement strand
TGGATTGTAGTTGGTCAGCGAGGCCCTGTAAAGCTTTGCGAGTATAATTAACAAATCTCTGCTGGTTATAATATAAATAGTTAATCCAATCTACATTCTTATTAATAGTAACAAGAGGTGCTAGGAATGACTCAAACCCTGCCTTTACCTGATCCCTTGCTTTAAATTCATCAGGGACCCCTCTTGGTACCCCTATAGCATCAATATAGACATGCGGATCAAGACTACCTTGTAGGCTTGGGACTTCCCTTTTCCTGCGACGTGAGCTAATATTTGGAATTTCCTCAGGATCCGAAACAATATGAAATCCCATTATGGCCTTAGCTAGGGCACATTCACCTGACCATAGAAGGGGCAGACGCGCCCTAATCTTGAGGTCTCCACATATCCAGTAGAGATCCCCAATCAGAAAAACTTGATTCTGTAACTTAGTACTGTTGATATTGCTATAATTGGCACAATAACCCTCGGGGAAGAAGGTGAGGTTCCTACCTTTTTCTGCTGACCTATAGCAGGTATAGTTCCCTGGGTAAACATGTATCCCTTCTCCTGGTTGTGGGAGGCGTGTTAGTATGGGGTAGCTATTCTTCCAATATTCACATAAACTCTGGCTATCAGTGGTGTTAGTATATAAACTAAGAAAACATTCTTCTACATCTTGCGGAATATTAAAAGGTACGGTGCCTAGATGCGGCCTAGCAGCACCACACACATAACAATTTGTACGGTTATTGTTTAGGGCACTAAATTTTACCCATTCTAGCCAAACATTTACATCTGAAAATCCTGTTTCCATTGCTATGCTGTCTTCATAGGTGGGATTGGCTATTGATTTGGTGTTAGGTAGGAGAGGAGGAGGTCTCACTACCTCTCCATATTTCCTGGGTAGGAATGGGTTCTCTTCCTTCTTATAAATGGCCATATCTTGGAGTTTGAACTTGTATCGAGGGAATTTAGTTGTGGCAGTTGCGTACATTCCCATTACATAGACACCCGTGTCGGCCTGGGAAGGGTGGTGTATAGTCAGCGTCAATTGTACTGTCTGAGCTCCGCTTCTGATTGAGCACCGCCACCCACCTCTCCCAATCAAAGTCATACGATTTAATAGGCTTTGTCCCTTGGAACTGCGTCGTCGTGCGGCGCTATCTGGTTTATATCCCCATCTGTTAACTACTGCATCAGAGGTACCAAATCCCATATGGCCCGTGTCCCACCCCACTGCGCCCCAATAATCACAATTATGTCCCCAGTACTCATCGGTTACACATATATACACAGTTGCCTCGTACAGTATCATACTGCAGTCACCTGATCCTTTGTCACAGAATGAGCCTATGGTGCAATAATCAAAACCATAAGTGGCTACAGTTGTGCTGGAGGAATTGAACCAGAAAGTCGTGACCCCGTTATACATAGTCATGCCTACATCTGGGGAAGCAGATACTCCAGTAATGGTGGACAATAAAAAAACAACAGTGGCCAGACAGTGATGGTTTGGGTTGGGGTTCTTTCTGGTAGGGGGTGTGGACAATAGGGGTTGTGACATATGTTCCGAAGGGGGGGGGTAAACATATTATTTCAGTCTTTTTCTTCCCCACATGCGTCTCCATACTCTTCGAAAAGGATCCTTGGTTGTCATCTTCTCCTTGTTGGAAGCCAGGGCTATCTGCCCTCGTGAGTGTCTCTTGGTCCGGGTCCTCTTCCTGATGGAGGCCAAGGCTATTAGCTGCCCCCGTTAGTGCCCCTTGCGGGATTCTCTTGATCCTGGAGGCGTGGATCCAGACCGGGCTGTCCTCTGTCAGTATAGCTGTGCGGGTTACGGCTACCACCGTGGTCTCTGGTCCATAGGTGAAATCCTCTGGTCTTTTTCCTTTCTGTAGCCGCTTTACCAGCACCTTGTCTCCTGGATTAAATGGGTGGGTAGGTTTGTCTGAAAGAAAGGGGACTTAAATATAACTTCGTCTCTGGTTGTCTCGAGGGTTGAGATCAGCTGCCTAACATATTCATCCCTTATCTGCTCTAAGTCCCCTGTCTCCACTGTTAGCCTACCTGTAGACCATGGTAATGGAAAGGGTCTGCCCATAAGTATCTCGAAGGGGGAGTAGCCTGTGTTCCTATTAACCGCCATTCTGATTTCAGCCAGAATGATGGGGAGTACCAATTTTTTTTTAGCTCTTCTGTGGTTGCATATTTTTGTAAGGTACAAAATAATTGGTCCCCATCCATTGTGGGAGGTCGCAAAACTGGCATTACTAGTTTAGCTATGTCCTGTTGTGCTACTCGTTTAGCTGCTTGGTCAGCCAGATGATTCCCTTTTGCAATAGGATCTGAGGCTCTGGTGTGTGCTCTACAATGTAACACCGCTATCTGAGAGGGCATAAGAATGCTTGCTAGGAGGTCCGTGACCAGGGTCGAATGGGAAATCTTCTTGCCATCTGCGGCCACAAATCCCCTCTTTTCCCATATCGTCCCATGGTCATGGACCACACCATAAGCATATTTGGAGTCAGTGTATATCGTGACAGGTCTACCCGCATAGAGCCTGCATGCTCGTGTTAATGCAATCAGTTCTGCTGCCTGGGCAGACTGGTAGGGTACAGGCCCTGACTCTAGAACAGTGTCAGGGAGTTGAACCACTGCATAGCCTGCATGATAAGTGTTGTCATTGGGGCGGGTACAGGAGCCGTCAACAAAGACGACATCTGCGTCCGGAACAGGTGTTGACATGAGATCAGGGCGGGGTGCAGTTTCAGACTCAATGGAGAGAGCACAGTCATGTTCGAGTGGGATGGTATCTGAGGGATTCTTAAGACCCAGTAAAGCGTTTAGGATTGGTGCTGGACCAGAGACACTTGAACTGTATTCTATGTGCAGTGCAGGGTTGCTTAGCAGTGTGACTTCATATCCACTAAAGCGCTGTGATGACATGTGCTGTGTATGTATGCCCTTAAGTAAAGATAAAACATGATAGGTTGTGTGTAGGTGAGTTTCGTACCCTAGTGTGTATTGGCTTGCCATACTAACGGCCATTGCACATGCTGCCAGGGCACGCAAACAGGCTGGCATCCCTTGTACCGTTACTGGCAGAATCTTTGAAAAAAATGCTACGGGGCGCAACCGGCCCCCATGTTCTTGCGTCAGTACCCCGGCCATGGTTTTACAATTGTCCCTTGCAAACAGATGAAATGAAAGTACATAATCAGGGAGGCCAAGCGCGGGGCTTATTATCATCATTGCATTTCTGAGAACCCTAAAGGCATTTAACATTTCGTTTGACCACTTTATCACATTGGATTGACCCAACAGGGTGGCTTGTCTCAGAATGTTATCGTAGTAGGAGCAGTCAGGGATCCACTGTCTGCAATAGTTTATCATGCCTAAGAATGACAGCATGTCCTTCTTAGTTTTCAGGTTGACCAGGCCCGTGACAGACTGGACTCTCTTCTGACTGATGCTCCGTTCCCCCTGTCTGAGAACAAACCCTAAATATTCAACTTGCGTTTGACACCACTGCATTTTTTTAAGGGAGACCTTGTGCCCACATTCCTGTAACCACCTAAGAAGTGATTTACCATCCTCCCGGCAGGCCTCCTCTGATGGACTGCATACGAGGAGATCATCCACGTATTGCAGCAGGACAGAACCATGGCTGGGGTGCCAGGATTTCAGAGTGGCCTGCAGTACAATACTGTAGACCACCGGGGTGTCAACGTACCCCTGAGGCATTCTAGACCAGGTAAGCTGTGTGCCTTCGAATGAAAATGCAAAAAGTAGTGCCGTGTCAGGGTGTACAGGGATGCTAAAAAAATGCATTCTTGAGATCAATCACAGAAAAATGTGTATGTGTCGCTGGTATTGATGACAGAAGTGACGTGACATCTGGGACAATTGGCGCAATTAGAATCACTAGGGAATTAACTGCGCGCAAGTCTTGAACGAACCTGACAGTCCCGTCAGCTTTGTTCACAGGGTTGATTGGGGTGCTGTATGGGGACACTACTGGTTGTAAAATACCGTCGCGTAGGAATTGGTCAATCATGGGGCGCAATCCGTCCTCTTTCTCTTTGGACAAAGGATACTGCCTTTGATACACAGGGTTACAATTGTCATGTAGCCTGGCTTTATATGGAGTGCAGCTAACCAGTCCAGTGTCATAAGGGCCTTTGGACCACAGTTGGTCTAAGCCTTGGAGTTCAGTGGGGAGCGTTTCAGTAGTCATTAAAAAATGGTGTTTATCAAGAAAAAGGGGTAAGGATGGCGAGTCAACAATTAACCCCCCAGTCGTGAGTATATGTGACCTCTAATTTCCTAAGAGATCCCTACCTAGTAGACTAATCGGACAGTCTTCTATGATTGTAAACGCATGATGCAGTAGTGGTTTACCATCAGGGGTGGTGAGTGCTAAAGGGCGGGTGGAAAAGGTTTTGGTAGATACCCCGTTAATATTATAAGTTTCATATCTTCCTGTGTAAAATTGCGACCATTACACGCCTTTTTTAAATATGTAATAGCTCCTAATGGGGCTTCTCTTGGTTTTGGACAGTGTTTTAAAATCTTATTAATATCCTCTATTTCTATCGCCTTTTTAAATAACTTATTCCCCACAGTCATAAATGGAAAATGGGTTTTGTTGGTGTTATTCTCATATCTTAGGGGCTTATTAATGGCGATCCTTTGTGTGCGAGTGGCCATAACAACGAAAGCCAGTATATATTCTTCTGCTTTTTCCTCTTTTACTTCCTCTTTTTTTTTTCGTCTTTGGATGTGGATGGGGCCGAAGGTTTCAAATCCTCCATTGCCCCTACCGCACCCAAGACCTCTGTATCAGTAAAGGGACGGATATATGGATTGTCTATAAAACGGAGGGGGTCGTGGTTCCCAGCTGGCACGGGGTATTTCTTGTTTATTCCGTGGTATACTCTGTTCTATTTTATGCAGTCTGGCGCTGTCAGAGGACAATGGGGTCCCTCTTCTACATTGTTTACTTTGCCTGTTAAACTAGTATTCTGTCACCATTAACCATTGTCCCCCCTCTCCCCAATTTCATATACTGCATGTCCCACTGAGGGTCTCCCTGATAATAGGGCCATGCCTCGGTGTCGTCGAGGCATAATCCTTTCACTATATCCATATGGAGTGGGCTGTTGTCTCCCTGTCTGAGGAAAGGATCACAACTCCCACTGCTTCTGTCCATCCCGCCAGATTATCTATCCATGGGTCAATTAAATAGCAATCTGTGCCCCCTACTCGTGCTACATAATCTTTACAAAACTCTCCTATTTTCGGTAAGGGATATTCTTTAACCTTGCTACTTTGAATACCCATGGTTAGTTGTACAATTGAATAATCAGGCAGGTAAAATAGAGAAAGAAAGAAAAAAGAGAGGCTCTTCACAGTGCTCGGAAAGAAAAACAACTTAAATTCTTACTATATATATATATATATATATATATATATCTCTATGCTACATGGATCAACAAAAGATGAGCTAATTTAAGGATAAGTAATAAAAACTTATTTAATGAATCCTACCCTAATCTCGAGAATCAAACTTCTAATCTTTTGCTTTTTATTTTGTAGTTATATAATTCCCTCATATCATAAACAAAAATTTATAAACCACAATCCATCAGTATATAAAAACTAGCTTCACAATATATGTATCTCCGGTTAGTAACTGCATATATGATTAATATCATCTACCTTATCAGTCAGTAACTAATACACAAATGGTTAATAAACATTTCTGCTTAATACAACATGCATTTCACAGCAAACAATGTTTAACCAGTCAGCTCTTATATATACATATATACAGTTGTGTTCAAAATTATTCAACCCCCTATGCTGTAAAGGGTTTTAGGGAATTTAGTGTACATTTGTAATTGTATTCAGAATGAAATCCTACAAGGACTTTTTAAAGAACCATATGCAACTAAAATGACATCAATTGGTTTTGTAATACAGTAGTAAATGTTTCTTTTGTGAATTCTTCATTGACACAATTATTCAACCCCTTAAAGACTACCACTCTGAAGAACAGCGGTTCATTCAAGTGTTTTCAATCAGGTATTGAAAACACCTGTGGATGTCACGGAGCAGCAATAAAGCATAATAAGCACCAATTAGGCAGCTTTAAAATGACTGTGATACTCAGCTCCTTCTAGACATTTACTGGTGTGGTTACAAACATGGTGAAGTCAAGAGAATGGTCCAGGAAGACAAGAGAAGAGGTGATTACTCTTCACAGGAAGGGCAATGGCTATAAGAAGATTGCAAAGATGTTAAACATACCAAGAGAGACCATAGGAAGCATCATTCGCAAATTCAAGGCAAAGGGCACTGTTGAAACGCTACCTGGTTGTGGCAGAAAGAAGATGCTGACTTCGACTGCTGTGCGCTACCTGAAGCGTAGAGTGGAGAAAAGTCCCGTGTGACTGCTGAGGAACTGAGAAAAGATTTGTCAGATGTGGGTACTGAAGTTTCAGCTCAGACAATACGGCGCACACTGCGTAATGAAGGCCTCCATGCCAGAACTCCCAGGCACACCCCTTGCTGTCTCCAAAGAATAAGAAGAGTCGACTGCAGTATGCCAAAAGTCATGTGGACAAACCACAGAAGTTTTGGGATAGTGTTCTGTGGACTGATGAAACAAAATTAGAACTGTTTGGCCCATGGATCAACGCTATGTTTGGAGGAGGAAGAACAAGGCCTATGAAGAAAAGAACACCTTGCCTACTGTGAAGCATGACGGGGGGTCAATCATGCTTTGGGGCTGTTTTGCTTCTGCAGGTACAGGGAAGCTTCAGCGCGTGCAAGGTACCATGAATTCTCTTCAGTACCAGGAGATATTGGATGACAATGTGATGCAGTCTGTCACAAACCTGAGGCTTGGGAGACGTTGGACCTTTCAACAGGACAATGATCCCAAGCATACCTCCAAGTCCACTAGAGCATGGTTGCAGATTAAAGGCTGGAACATTTTGGAGTGGTCATCGCAGTCACCTGACTTAAATCCGATTGAGAACCTCTGGTGGGACTTAAAGAAAGCAGTTGCAGTGCGCAAGCCTAAGAATGTGACTGAACTGGAGGCTTTTGCCCATGACGAATGGGCGAAGATACTCGTAGATCGCTGCAAGACACTTGTGTCAAGCTATGCTTCACGTTTAAAAGCTGTTATAACTGTAAAAGGATGTTGTACTAAGTACTAAGATTGAATGTCACTTGGGGGTTGAATAAAACTGATAATGATGTGAGCACAGAAAAGACATTTGTGGTTATTTCATTATAAATGTTATGTTATATTTGTCTGACCTACACGTGCCTCTTTGATTTAATTGTAAGAAAGATGTAAGGATCCCTGGCTGTAGCCATCCTGCAACTCCCCCTGGTGGTTCTTTCCAGCTTGTTCCTGCCCTGCAACCAGCAACCAGCATCCAGCATTGTATGTGTTAATGCACCAAACACACGTGACTGACATAATAAAGGGCTCTGCCCCTCTCTGACCCATTGCTGGTTCATACAGCTCAGGCTCACCAAGAGTGAAGACCTCTGCTATCACTGCTACTCTGATTCCTGATCCTGACCCCCCATCTCTGGTTCCTGCTCTGCAATCATCATCCACATCATCTTCAGCTATCTACCTGGTCAGTCTGCGTGTCCATCCACTACCCTGATACTCTGCTTATCTGTGCAGACCACTGCACGCAGGGCTCATACTCCCCTCTCCCCCGGTGCCACCCTGGTACCATCCGGAGTCCCTGACAGAATGAACCAGCCCAATACTAATGAGCCCGCAGTGCTGCACTTACTGGTGGAGTTGCTTAAGACCGCCTTCCAGGAGCTATTCAAAACCCTAGCTGATTCCCTGGTGCAAATGCTGCAAAAGATTCTGGGCACCTCGACTAAGGTGTGCGCTCCTCCTAACAAACATCATGATTCCCTGTCCCCTGAAGAACGTGCCAGGAGACTGGCGGGCAATCTCTGCCTGTATTGCGGGAAAGGATCGCATTGGATATCTGATTGCCCAGAAAAACCCCCCAGATCTACGGTTGTCAAGCCAGTACCTGTGTCAAAATCTGCTGTTCGCTCCAAGCATGCTCCTGTGTGTAGAACTCTACAGCGACCTCAGGCTCCCACTCCT
Organism: Leptobrachium leishanense; assembly: GCA_009667805.1. NCBI lineage: Eukaryota > Metazoa > Chordata > Amphibia > Anura > Megophryidae > Leptobrachium > Leptobrachium leishanense. Next base: position 279,405 of record RXON01004165.1, on the reverse strand, counting down.
GCTACAGGTACTGTGTCTAAGAGACTTGCTGTCCCTAAGCCGGTACCCCTACCCAAACCGGCCCCCAGGAGAACTCTGGAACCCAAACTCCCTGTACCCAGACCTGTCCCCAGAAAGTCTATGCCCGTTGTGCCAGAAGAAGGGTGTCTCTGGAGTTTACCTCTGAAGACGATTTAGAAAACCCTATGGAGACCATAATGCCCGTGGAATCAGAGTCTGTAATTCCTGTGGACTTTGAAAGTACGGCGATGGAACCAGAACCTCCAATCCCTATGGAGATTAACTACATCCAGGCTTCGGGTGTAACAACCACTCCCACCACTCTCAGCCAGCGAAACCTGGCGATCGGTGAAGTGGACGGTGCTGGCTATCGCTCTCTGGATGACTTCTTGCCATTTGGCCACCTCCCCTCAGAGTATTGGGATCCAGACCAGGTACCAAGGGGTACCACCTGGGATACTTATTCTACCAAAGAGGAAGAAGAGGAGACACCTACCACGATGCCATCTTCTTATGTGGGCACCAGATTCAACGGTGACTCTGCCTCCTATTTCCGCCCTCTGTCGCCAACGCCAGACGGGAAAGGGGCATTCCTGCTGCTCCAGAGTCCTTACCTGAGGATACGGTGCAGGGCACCTACGATGTACCTACCTTGGTGCCATCCAGGTATGTGGGCACCCTCACCTCTGATACATCTGCTGGCAGTAAGAACTCTAGATCCAGAGCACGAAGACAACAAAGGAAGAACCGTCCCCAGACTGGTGTTACAGACCTCCCTGTTGATATGACCCGGGACCTCCCACAGGCTACATCTGTCCTGATGCCATCTCTCTATGTTGGCACGGAGTTCCCTGGTGACCCTGCCTCCTACCAGTGTCCTTCTGTTCCTAGGAGCCCACAAGGCCAGGACACTTGTATCCATCCGGAACCCCCACCTGAAGACCCGGGCGGCTACACTGTGCAGGGAACTCTTGTTTTACCTGTCCGGGACCCTATATCAGGAACATGGACGGTGCAACCTATCCACTGATGCCGGTCTCCTGCCCACTGAGGTCCACAACAAGTTCTTGGTCGCTGCCCTGCATCCTGCAGGATCTCCAGAAACTGCTGCCCTGCATCCTGCAGGATCTCCAGTGGTCACCCAGAGGGTGCCCGTGAGGGGGAGGGTACTGTAAGGATCCCTGGCTGTAGCCATCCTGCAACTCCCCCTGGTGGTTCTTTCCAGCTTGTTCCTGCCCTGCAACCAGCAACCAGCATCCAGCATTGTATGTGTTAATGCACCAAACACACGTGACTGACATAATAAAGGGCTCTGCCCCTCTCTGACCCATTGCTGGTTCATACAGCTCAGGCTCACCAAGAGTGAAGACCTCTGCTATCACTGCTACTCTGATTCCTGATCCTGACCCCCCATCTCTGGTTCCTGCTCTGCAATCATCATCCACATCATCTTCAGCTATCTACCTGGTCAGTCTGCGTGTCCATCCACTACCCTGATACTCTGCTTATCTGTGCAGACCACTGCACGCAGGGCTCATACTCCCCTCTCCCCCGGTGCCACCCTGGTACCATCCGGAGTCCCTGACAAAAGATGACTGAATGATCAAAATCAATGTCAAACTGGCCAAAACACTCAATTTCAGTGGGGGTTGAATAATTTTGAACACAACTGTATATACACAGTACCATCAGTATACAACAGGGCAAAAGTCTGCCTTACCTTACAGATTTTCCTGCCACCCAATTAACTTATCACTCTATAATAATATATACTTTAACAATATATACATATATATATACATATAATTAAACCGGTAATACAGGAATGACGAGCGTCCGTCTTACCTTACAGACCACTCGGCACTTTAACTTATGTCTCTACAACTTATATAATTTACTCTATTATCACAACTGAGGGACGTCTGTCTTACCTTACAGATCGTTCAACAGTGAATCTTAACACTCTAATATTCTTATACTCTAATATTCTTATACTCTAATATTCTTATACTCTAAACATTTTATGAGGGTTAACGCAAGGTGTGATCAATTGGACATATAATGTCCCTTCTATGAGTGTGGTCCCTGACCTACTCCTTCTTTAAATAAACGGCCCCTGGCAACGTTTTCTTTTAATTTGTATCCCTGATACACTATAGGACATGGACAACTAATTTTAGTTCGAGATAAACGTTGTCATTGCCCTCGTCCAGACAAGACAATATACTCACCAGGACGAGGGATGACTGTTCATCTCGGCAGTGCCTCCAGATTGAAGAGAATAATCGTCTCCAATTGTCCGTCCTTTAACCCCTAAGACCCTGTCTTAGGCACACCTTGAGTTAACTCTCCTTCTGCGCAGAGAGAGAGAAATCCTTTCAAAGAAAACACACGAGGCATGTATCTTAGTCTGGCACTTCTCTCTGCCGTTTTCAACGTTTTTGACACACTTTTTATGCTTGTAACGAAAACGTTGTCTCTTTATTTCATTGGTTAACATTTCAAAACATAGCATAGTTCATTGGCCAGTTTCAATACAGGTCTGGTGACGCATTCCTGGACAGTCCCGTGGCCCGAGACATGTGATTTCTTGAGACATGTGATTTCTTGAGACATGTGATTTCTTGAGACATGTGATTTCTTGAGACATCAGCATTTTATAATTTCAGAGACATTTGCAAACATCAGCATAATTTCAGAGACACTTGCAAACATCTTGAGAAGTGAAACTTAATCCTATAATACTGCTGATTATCAATTTATCTTAAAACTATTTCTTATATTTAAACCTTAATTTATCTATTAATATTATAATTCATGGGGTGTTATTTAACTACTTATAGGGTCCTTCTTATAGGTTAGCAGATGGTGGTCTGAGGATTCATTTTCCTTCAAATGGGTACAAACACTTCTGGAACTAAACAAATCTATCCAGCATATTAATATAACCTCTGGACAACAGCCTCTGTCACTTTAAATCCCTGTGGGAGTTTGTCCAGGACATTTATTATATACAGTAAACATATTTTAAACAGATTCTGGCTACTGGATTCTTTTTTGGGGTGCAATGTGTTTAATACACATTTAATACACAGAGTGCCACACATGGATCACACTCTAGTCTAGTAGATCAGTGTTATACTTATCTACCACTAGAGGGCATAGTTGTTTGTTACCTGTTTTCTGTTAATGTGAATAGTGTTTCCGAGGTCAGGAGTTGTTGTTGTCAGTTTCCTGAGTGGGAGTACTGTGTCTGTACCAGCGAATAAAGAGAATAAGTAATTCATCCACAACCTGTCTCTGCATCAGTCATAGGAAGATATTACATAATTGGCGATGAGAATAAACCGGTGTGTATTGAGAGACTGTTATGTGAAGGTTCAGAGTCTGCATAGCAGCTAAAGACAAGCTAAAAAAAAACAAAAAACTGCAGGAAAAGAAGTCGTATGCTGAGACAGGATGGCACTGGTGGGTCAGGTGATCCCCTTTGATTGTGAGTTTCAATCATGGGAGGAATACATAGAAATGTTGGAATATATTTTTCAAGCAAATGAGATTACTGATGCCAGCAAGAAGAATGCTGTGTTATTAAGTGGATTCGGTGCGTCCACATATAGTTTGCTGAGAAGTTTGCTGTGTCCTGCGTCCGCCAGCTGAGAAAACATATCAGGATCAGGATCTTGTCATTGTGCTCAAGGCTCATTATAATCCAAAACCAAGTGAGATTGTGCAGAGATACAAGTTTAATTCACGCACACGGAAAACGGATGAGACAGTGGCTGAGTTTGTGGCGGAGTTGAAAAAGTTAGCACAACACCGTGAGTATGGGCCTACGCTTCAACAAATGCTTTGTGACAGGCTGGTGTGTGGCGTAAATGACGACAGAATGTAGAGAAGGCTGTTGTCAGAAATGGATTTGACCTTTGAAAAGGCCCTTAATATATGTCAGGCGATGGAATCGGCTAACAGACATATAAGAGATCTCCAAGGCCTATCTGGGGATGAAGAATCGCAGACTCCAAGGTCACGAACGGTACAGGCATCGATGCATAAGGTGTGCTCGGAGGATAAGAGGGGGCAGAACATGGACTATGAGTGCTACTGTGCAAAGGGAATCATGCGCCCAACGTATGCAAGTTTATTATGGAACTGTGCCACAAAAGTGGGAAACGGGGACACATTAAGCAGGTATGCAAATCCAAGCTCGTGATGTGGGCTTACAAGGCCTCCTTTTATGGACTGAGGGAGGACATAAAAGAAAAGGAGACCGGTAGGAGGTCACATTTAGTGAGAGAAGAGGATGTGAGTGAGGCAGAAGATGCAGGTGACATAAATACAATATACAGCGTCTCACATTATATGCCTAAAGTGGCTCCTCTCATACAGAAGTTAAAAGTGAATGGCATGGACATTGAATTTGCAGTGGACACAGGATGCGGCATTACAATTATTAGAAAAAAGCAATACTCAAAGCTATGGAAAAATACAGACATACCAGAGTGGGAACCATGCAACCTGACGTTAAAAACATAAAAAAGTGAGAAGATGCTTGTGTTAGGTCAGGTTATAGGAACTGTGCAGTGTCAGGAGAAAAGAGGAAAACTAAATATGGTAGTGGTTGAAGGGGCCGGGCCAAATTTGTTGGGGCGAAGCGGGCTGAAAGACTTAAAATTGTTACCCCAACTGGTGAATACAGTAACAGTCAGTCCAACACTAAATGTGGTCGACATTCTAGACAGACATGCTGAGGTGATCAATGAAGAGCTAGGTCAGCTGAAAGGCACCACAGCTAAAATTCATGTGAATCAGAGGCCCAGGCCACAATTTTATAAGCCGCGACGGATACCTTTTGCTGTCAAACCTCAGGTGGAGGCAGAACTGCAGAGACTGGTAGAAGAGAAAATAATAGAACCAGTACAATTTTCAGGATGGGCAGCCCCCATCGTGCCAGTGAGGAAGCCGGATGGTTCAATTCACATCTGTGGAGATTACAAACTCACAGTAAACCGAGCATCCAGTGTGGAGCAATATCCTATTCCTAAAGTGGAAGAATTGTTTGCTCAGTTGGCAGGAAGCCACTAATTCTCCAAACTGGATATGAGTCATGCATATCAGCAGATTGTGCTTAATGAAAGTGCTAAAAAGTATGTGACTGTTAATACACACAAAGGGTTGTATACTTACTGTAGATTGCCATTTGGAGTGGCGTCGAGCCCAGCCATTTTCCAACGCACTATGGTGGGAATCTTACAAAACATGCCGAATGTCACAGTCTACTTAGATGACATTATAGTTACTGGCGCCAGCGAGAAGGAACATTTAAGAAATCTAGAGGAAGTTTTGTCTCGGCTACAAAAAAGTGGACTGAGACTGAAAAGTGTGAATTCCTGGGAAGGGAAGTGTTTTTTCTGGGTCACAAGATCAGTGCTGCAGGTGTGCAGCCAGTTGCGGAAAAGGTCCAGGCCATACAAGAAGTGCCTACACCGCAGTCTGTGAGTGAACTAAAGGGTTTACTTGGGCCTACTGAACTATTACCATAAATTCCTACCAGGTTTGTCTACCTTGCTAGCACCGTTGCATGCACTATTGAGGCAAGAGACTAAATAGATCTGGGGTTGTGAGCAAAAAGAGGCCTTTGAAAAGTCAAAAAAATCTTCTCCAGTCGGATGCCTTGTTGTTGGTGCATTATGATGTTATCAAAACCATTATCCTGGCTTGTGACGCTTCCCCTTATGGCGTGGGGGCGGTGTTGTCACACAGGCTGGAGGCATGGGTGTCCGCAGAAATTTTTCCAGGGGGGGGCAAAATTTTAATGGCATCCATATTCTGCCCTTTTGACAATGTTGTGAAGGGGACGGTCATAAAATAAAGTGTAGTAATACAAAGGCTGCGAAACATGATGCAAGTCTAATAGAAGAAAAAAGGTGTAAGTGTCTGATCTGAGTGTTGCATTTTCTAGTCTGTTAACTCCATTCAATGCACCACACTAGTCAAACACCCAGGATCAAAACACTGAAGGTTGCAGCAAAAACAAACACTTGGACTGCATCCATCTTGGAAAAACGCCACCATTCCCAAAATGCCTTTTTATACCCTTTCCCCTTATTTGATTCATTCTGCAATTGATTTGGTTAACGATATCTCTCTTTTTTCCAGCTCCGTGAAAAATCACGCACGAAAATGCGCATCGTATGACCGCTATCGCGTATCCGTGAAAAAATACGTGCATTCGTTCGAACGCACTTTTTCACGGATGACGCAAAAAATGCGTTAGTCTGACCCTAGCCTTAGATTGTAAGCTCTGGGGCAGGGTCCACTCTCCTCTTAGATTGCAAGCTCTGGAGCAGTGTCCTTTCTCTTAGATTGTAAGCTCTGGGGCAGGGTCCACTCTCCTCTTGGATTGTAAGCTCTTGAGCAGGGTCCCCTCCCCTCTTATATTGTAAACTCTGGAGCAGGGTCCTAAGAGGAGAGGAGACCCTGCTCCAGAGCTTACAATCTAACAGGAGAAAGAGTGTAAGCTCTGGAGTAGTGTCCTAAGAGGAGAGGGGATCCTGCTCCAGGGCCTACAATCTAACAGGTGAAAGGACCCTGCTCCAGAGCTTACAATCTTTCTCCTCTTAGATTGTAAACTCTGGAGCGGGGTCCCCTCTCCTCTTAGATTGTAAACTCTTAGATTGTAAACTCTCATAAAGACACTGGCATCAAGCTTAATAAAAAAGTATTTGTTTGACAATCATTACCTTTTTTCCTGTGGCCCATAGGAGCAGCTACACATGCATCTCAGCCCTGCCTCTCCCAGCATGCAAAGTGAGTGAGAGCACGTGGTGGATTGGAGGTGGAATGGGGATGTGACGCTGGTGCAGCCTAGTGGAGAACCCAGGAACTGCAGCATGCAGTGAATAAATTATCATAATTTAAGCCTGTTGATCCAGGGGGGGCGAGTGCCCCCCCTTGCCCCCATGCTGTGGACGCCCATGGCTGGAGGATGGAACAGACCGGCCAATAGGGTTCGTCTCACGGACCCTGAATGGAGCTGAGAAAAATTATTCCCAAATTGAGAAGGAGGGCCTTGCTGTGATTTTTGGGGAAAAGAAGTTTCCCACATACTTGTATGGGAGACAATTTACCATTGTAACAGACCATAAACCACTGATCTCATTATTTAATGAATTGAAAGAGGCCCTCACCCCGCATTCAGAGATGGGCTGTGACGTTATGTGGATATGAGTACTCTATTGTGTACAAAGCAGGAAAGGATCATCAAAATGCGGATGGCCTGCGCCGGTTGGCAGGAGATGAGGTGGAGACTTCTGAGGAAGAGAGAGTACTTCTGTTGGAAGAAAATGGCGTACCATTGATTAAAGCCGAACAGATAAGGAAATGGACAGTTACGGATACCGTTTTGGCGCGGGTTAGAGAGTTTGGCCTCAGAGGATGGCCAAACAGTCTAGTCAGGCGAAGGTGCGTTTTGGTGCCCCCCCATCCGTGGCATGTCAAGTCAATCAGGATAGAGGTGCCATAATAATCTCTATATATACACATACATATATACACACACTAGGGTTGCACCGATACCACTTTAAGACCGAGTACAAGTACCAATACCTTTTTTCAGGTACTCACCGATATCATGCCCACTCAGATGCATCTATACAGACCAGAACATGCCCAAATACATATATACAAACCAGAACATTCCCAGATATATATATATATATATATAGAGAGAGAGAGACGTCAGACCAGAACATGCCCAGATACATATATAAAGAGACCTAAGACCAGGTCATGTCCAGATACATATATACAGGGGTCAAGGAGAGGGAGTGGATGGTAGACCATGAGGAGGGTGATCGTGCTGACCTGGCCTGGCTGGCACCGGCTGCCGCAAAGACCAATGTGGACTGGGAGCCACCATTTCAGGTGTAAGTGCCCCAGCCCGGCTAGTCTAGCGCAGAGGCGGATCCAGACACAGGTTTCGGGGGGCATTCTGCCCCTGCTCACATGGGTATATTTGCCCCTGCTCTCATGGGTATATTTGCCCCCAGCTCACATGGATATATTTACCCCCAGCTCTCATGGGCATATTTGTCCACTGCTCTCATGGGTATATTTACCCCCTGCTCTCATGGGTATATTTGCCCCCTGCTCTCATGGGTATATTTGCCCCCTGCTCACATATGTATATTTGCCCATTGCCCCTGCTCACATGGGTATATTTGCCCCCTGCTCACATGGGTATATTTGCCGATTGCCCCCAGCTCTCACCTCTCTGCTGCAGTCAGACCAGTGCTGCCAGGCTCACTGCCGTTCCTCTACTACTCCCCGCGAGGCGAGCGGCGGCTGGCAATGCAGCTTTGCCACTCGCCTGGGAAGGGAACCACGTGACCCGACCAGCTGAATTCTCGTGAGATCACCCACTGGTCAGGTCACGTGGTTCCCATCCTTCCCAGGCGAGCGGCAAAGCTGCATTGCCAGCCACTGCTCGCCTCACAGGGACTGGAGAGTAGGGATGAGCTGTTCGGTTCGATGTGTTCGGAGTTCGATTCGAACATCGCCCGTTCGCATATTCGCGAACTATGAACATTTCCGCGTGTTCGCCGCATGTTCGCCCACAATGCACTTTTCCACTGGCCTGAAGCTTGTAATTGGCTACAGCCTGCAGCTGACCACAGTTTAGGTGCAAGACAGGTGCAAGACTATGCCAATCACGGCTCAGAGTCCTGATTGGGCAAATTTTGCCCAATCATGGGCTCACAGAGCTAAGTTCCGCAGCACACTATATAAGGCGTCCCTTGCAGCCCCAGCACGTGTTTTTTGAGAGGAGATTGTTTGTGTGTTCTCACTGCCAGTCTGCTAGCAGCTATTGGGGGGGGTCTAATTTCTACAAAATATCTGGGAATTGTTCTAATCTTTGTGTTCTCACTGCCACCAACTATTTTGGGGGTCTCATTTCTACAAAATATCTGGGAATTATTCTAATCTTTGCGTTCTCACTGCCACCAGCAATTTTGGGGGTCAGTCATTTATACAAAATATCTGTGAATTGTGGTAATCTGTGTGTTCTCACTGCCACCAACTATTTTGGAGGTCAGTCATTTCTACAAAATATCTGGGAATTGTTGTAATCTTTGTGTTCTCACTGTCAGCAACTATTTGGGGGGGTCTCATTTCTACAAAATATCTGGGAATTGTAATCTTTGCGTTCTCACTGCCAGCAACTATTGTGGGGGTCAGTCATTTCTACAAAATATCTGGGAACTGTGGTAATCTATGTGTTCTCACTGCCACCAACTATTTTGGGGATCAGTCATTTATACAAAATATCTGGGAATTGTTCTAATCTTTGTGTTCTCACTGCCACCAGCAATTGTGGGGGTTTCATTTCTACAAAATATCTGGGAATTGTTCTAATCTGTGTGTTCTCACTGCCACCCATCAGGGGGTCTCACTGATTTATAGGAGGTTTCTGGGAATTGTAATCTGTGTCTTTTCACTGCCAGCTGTCAGGGGGTCCCACATACTTCTAGCAAATTTCTGTGAAATGTAATCTGTGTCTTGTCACTGTTGCCAGCTATCAGGGGGTCCTATCAGGGGACCTCACTGACTTGTAGGTGGTTTCTGGGAATTGTAATTTGTGTCTTGTCACTGCCACCCATCAGGGGGTCTCACTGATTTATAGGAGGTTTCTGGGAATTGTAATCTGTGTCTTGTCACTGGCTGCCAGCTATCAGGGTGTCTCACTGAGTTATACCAGAGTTCTGGAAATCTTTAATCTTTATACCAGAGTTGAATCAGAGTTCTGTATATCTTTAATCTATATATCACTCACCATGTCAGAAAGACCAAAAAGGACAGGCAGACGCTCCAAGGAACAGATAAGAGGGCAAGCAGCCTCTGTGTCTGGAGGCTGTGCCTCTGGTCGTGGTGGACGTGGTGCATCCTCTGCAGGGGCACGCTTGTCCTTTCTCACTGGTGCTGGCCGTCCTAAGCAGCAGCAACATACAGAGGACTTGGTGGATTGGTTAACCAGGCCATCCTCATCCTCCGAGTCCTCTGCCAGCCAGACTTGTAGTGGTTTACAGTCCACCTCAGCTGCCAAAGCATCTAATGCAGCCTCCATGTCCACAGCTACTCCTAACGTAGCCTCACTATCACACACGGAGGAGTCAGCTGAATTGTTTGACTAAAATGACAGTGACATGCTGCTTGAGGATGCGCAGCAACTACAGTGCTCTGATTCAATCTCTGAGGTTGAGGAAGGGAGTATAATCAACCTAGAGGAAGGGGGTGCCAGTGACACACAAATAACTGGCACTCATGTTGCCCCAACAGCTGCAGCATACTGCCAAGTTGGCTCCAGTGACGAGGAGATAGGGGGTGATGACAATGATGATGAGGTCATTGACTCCACCTGGGTGCCTGATCGAACAGAGGAGTCAAGTAAGGAGGAGGAGGCACAACAAACACGAGGCACAATGTCCTCTATGACCAACCATAGCACTAGCCAGTCCAAGGCATCAGATGTCAGAGCTGCTCAGGTGCAGAGCGCTGTTGTCTCAAAGCACATATCCAGGAACTCTGCTGTCTGGGAGTTCTTTAAGAAATGTGCAGCAGACCGCACCGTTGCTATTTGTAATCTATGTTAGATGAGGCTCAAGAGTGGGAAAGACACCAGACACTTGGATACCACATGCTTGAGGCGACTTATGACCACCTGCCACGCATTCCGTTGGCGCAAAACTTTGCGTAGGTCCTCCTCACCTGTTTCTACCCCCACTATATGTCCTGCCATGTCATTGACTCCAACCTCCACTGACAGGGATGATGCTACAGTAATGGATGTACCAGGTCCTTCCTCACAATGTGACAGCATCCCATCAGGTGAAGATTTACGCAGTCAGATTACGTTGCCCCAGCTGCTGCAGTGTAAGAAAAAATATAGTCCCAACCATCCCCAAGCACAGTGTCTAAATGCCAGTTTAGCAAAATTACTCGCATTGCAGCTGCTGCCTTTCCAGCTGGTAGACTCTGCTTCCTTCCGTGAATTTGCTGAATGTGCTGTACCACAGTGGCAGGTTCGAAAACGCCATTACTTTTCACGGAAGGCCATTCCAGCACTATACCAGCACATGGAAGACAATGTTATGTAGTCATTGGGAAAGGCAGTCAGCAGCAAGGTGCATGTGACTTTAGACACGTGGTCCAGCAAGCATGGACCGGGCCGTTACATTTCCTTCACGGCACACTGGGTAACTCTGATTGCAGCTGGGAGGGATCCAAGATGGGGCTCTGTACTGGAGCTTGTTCATCCAACACGCCTCCAGAAAGCTGCTTCTGAGGTCTGTCTGCTCCACCACCACCTCTCCCTCTTCCTCCTCCTATGTCTCTGGTGAAGTGGCAATTAAACCGACGCGTGACAGGGGCTACGCAATGGCTCAAGCAAAAAGATGCCATACTGTGCTTGAGCTGGTTTGTTTAGGGGACAGGAGCCACACCAGGCCAGAAATTCTGTCAGCTCTGCAGGGGCAGGTGCAGAGATGGTTAACACCATGCCAGCTTCAGCTGGGAATGGTCGTCTGTGATAATGGCAGGAACCTTCTCTCCGCCCTACGCCAGGGTACGTTGACGCATGTACCATGCCTAGCACACGTCCTAAATCTGGTGGTACAGCGTTTCCTAACCAAGTACCCAGGGCTGGCAGAGCTTCTCAGCCAGGCCAGAAAGGTCTGCAGCCACTTCAGACGGTCATTCCCAGCAAGTGTTCGCCTGGCAGAAATTCAAAGAGAATTCCACCTTCCCACAAACCGTCTGATCTGTGACATGCCCACCAGGTGGAACTCGACATTAGCAATACTGCAGCGTCTGCACAAGCAGCACAGGGCCATCAACGAGTACCTGTGTGAGTATTGGCACAAGGACAGGTTCAGGTCAACTTGGTTTCCCCCCCCGCAGTGGCTGATGATCAAGGATGCATGCACTTTACTGTCACCATTTGAGGAGGCAACGAGGATGGTGAGCAGGGACAGTGCATGCATCAGTGACACAATTCCTTTAGTGTTCCTGCTGGAGCACACTCTGCGGGGAATTATAGATGTGGCTCTAGAGGCAGAGCAGCGGGAGGAAGAGGAGGCCTTCCCTAGCTCTCAAGGCCCCAGTCTTTCCACAGACAGCATTCCAGTTGGTCCTCCTCAGATCAGACAGGAGGAGGATGAGGAGGAGGAGGAATATTTAAGTAGTGGGGCATTGAAGGTGGGGATTCCTCAAGGGAGGGTTTTGTGTGCCCAGAAACCCAAGGACTAGTACATGGCTGGGAGGAGGAAGTGCACGATGGGGTCATCCTCCTCATTGACCTGGAAGACTCGGAAGCTAATGCCACCTCCAACCTATGCTGCATGGGCTCCCTTATCCTGCAAAGCCTGGTAAAGGACCCCAGGATTTGTGCTATCAAGGAGAGGGATCATTACTGGTTGGCAAGCCTTCTTGATCCACGATACAAGGGTAACGTTGCAGAGCTCATCCTTCCCGCACAGAGGGAGCACAGGATGAAACAACTTGAGTACACTCTAAAGCGACACTTGTGTAACACCTTTCCAGGCACTAGTAGGTTAACAAGTGATGACACAGGTGCTTCTGAGGCTGCGGATGATCAGAGGAAGAGCGGTGAAGGCCGGGGTCGCTTGACTGATGCGTTTTAAAAAAAATTTAGTCCACGACGCCCAGGGACGTCAAATGTAGGCACCCATTGCCAGCGTCTTCACCATATGGTGCAGGACTACCTAGGGGCAAGGGCAGTCCTGGATACCTTTCCAGCAGATGATCCACTCGCTTACTGGGTGTTGAGATTGGATCACTGGCCAGAATTTAGCCAATATGCTATGCAGCTACTAGGTTGCCCTTCATCCAGCGTGCTTTCTGAAAGGACGTTCAGTGCCGTTGGAGGTTTTGTCACAGACAAAAGAGTGCGTCTGTCCACCGACTCTGTAGACCGGCTGACATTTATAAAAATTAATCAGTCCTGGATCAGCAGCTATCAATCCCCTGATGCTGACGTAACGGAATAGATCGGGGATCTCATCTGCATTCACAAAACCTCCACCACTGCACTCTTCCACAATACCACAAAAGGGTTACGGTGTGAAGGCACTTGCTGCCACCAAAGGCACAATTTTTGGCTGCACTGACGCCTGTACCAGATTCATATCATTTTAATATTTGACCGCAGGGTACAACCCTGCACTCTTCCACAATACCACAAAAGGGTTACGGTGTAAAGGCACTCGCTGCCACCAAAGGCACAATATTTGGCTGCACTGACGCCTGTACCAGATTCATATCATTTTAATATTTGACCGCAGGGTCCAACCCTGCACTCTTCCACAATACCACAAAAGGGTTACGATGTGAAGGCACTTGCTGCCACCAAAGGCACAATATTTGGCTGCACTGACACCTGTACCAGATCCATATCATTTTAATATTTGATTGCAGGGTCCAACCCTGCACTCTTCCACAATACCACAGAGGGGTTACGGTGTGACAGCACTGTTGCCGACACTAAAGGCCCAATTTTAAAGCACCTATTGTTACTTTCATCCAAAGCCTGCATAAGTTTCACCATAATTTAGCCAAAAAATCACTAAACTTGTTCTGCGTGTCCTAAAATGTCTCCTTTTTTAATACAGACTGCCGCCCCAAGCAGTTGTTTATTAATAGATTAAGGCTGGAGTCAGACCAGCGCACTTTTAACGTGCGTTCTGGCGCACATAATTACGGCCGCACTAGCAGCAGATGACGGGCAATGACGGACAATATACAATGTACGGCCGCACAAAAGTCCGGCCGTGCAACGCAAGTGGAATTTGAACGCATTTTTCTGAGAACGCTGAACCGCTAGTACTGACGTACTGAGCGCGCAGCTGCGGCATAGCGGCGTGTTTGCGTGATTAGGAGATGTCAGACGCTGCTAATGTCCAGCCTACATAACGTCCAGACGCAAAAAGAGTTTTACTGACGATCCGTTCAAAATCACGCCCGAAAATGCGCGTCGTCTGACCGTTTTTGCGCATTCCGTGAAAAAATACGTCAATGCGTTCGGACGCACTTTTTCACGTTCGCAGGGAAAAATGCTTTTGTCTGACCCTAGCCTTAAGGAAAACCGTTTACTGTCATTTGAAACGTAATTTTTTTGTTTTTAAATGTTTCTGTACATCCTACAAATCCGCCACTTCACGGGCAGGTTATGGGGACCTCCTAGGCACGATATTTGAAAGAATTTTTCGTTTTTATTTTTAACCCTTATTTCATGAAATACTCACTGTTCCTTTAAAAACGTTTTTTTTAAAACTTTTTTTCCTTGTTTCCTGTCCCCCAGGGCACTACCCGGACCCCCATACACCTTTTATGGCAAATATCTTGCATATATGCCCTCTTGCAGGGCACTCTAAAAATCGAACTTTTGAGTCCCATTGACTTGCATTGAGTTCGGTTCGTGTTCGCGTTCGAAATCGAACTTTTGAAATTGTTCGAGTTCGAATGCGAATTGAACACGGGGGTGTTCGGCTCATCCCTACTGGAGAGTAACGCCGGCGGCGATTTTCTCCCTGCATCCGCCCCGGGCCGGCGCCCCCTCAAACCTGGCAGAATCCAGACAGTAAGGCGGCCGCCTGTGCCGCCTTACTTTAGCGCCGGCCCTGATTCCATGCTACATCACCATCAAAGTCCAGAGGGGTATCAATCCTTGTTCACAAGAGAGTGGCATTTCAACTCCTTCACAAGGTGGTGGATCCTAATGGCAGATTTATTCTACTGTTTTGTTCTTTGAACCACACAGTGTACACCATAGCGAATATCTATTGCCCGAACAACTCACGGAGACCGTTCCTGGGAAAGGTGCTGACCTGACTGGCACGAATTTCCTCGGCAACGCAAATTGTTTGTGGGGATCTTAATTTATCTCTGGACATACCTGCAGATATAGAGATAATAATCTCTATATATACACATACATATATACACACAGTAGGGTTGCACCGATACCACTTTAAGACCGAGTACAAGTACCAATACCTTTTTTCAGGTACTCACCGATATCATGCCCACTCAGATACATCTATACAGACCAAAACATGCCCAAATACATATATACAAACCAGAACATTCCCAGATATATATATATATATATATAGAGACGTCAGACCAGAACATGCCCAGATACATATAAAAAGAGGCCTAAGACCAGGTCATGCCCAGATACATATATACAGGGTTCAAGGAGAGGGAGTGGATGGTGGACCATGAGGAGGGTGATCGTGCTGACCTGGCCTGGCTGGCACCAGCTGCCGCAACGACTGATGCGGACTGGGAGCCACCATTTCAGGTGTAAGTGCCCCAGCCCGGCTATTCTAGCGCAGGGGCGGATCCAGACACAGGTTTCGGGGGGTGGCATTCTGCCCCCTGCTCACATGGGTATATTTGCCCCCTGGTCTCATGGGTATATTTGCCCCCAGCTCACATGGATATATTTACCCCCAGCTCTCATGGGCATATTTGTCCCCTGCTCTCATGGGTATATTTACCCCCTGCTCTCATGGGTATATTTGCCCCTGCTCGTCAGACCAGAACATGCCTAGATACATATATAAAGAGACCTAAGACCAGGTCATGCCCAGATACTAGGGATGAGCCGAACACTCCCCGAGTTCGGTTCGAGCCCGAACCCGAACTTCCCATTTGTTCGGGACCGAACCCGAACCCCCAAGCAAGTCAATGGGGCTGAAAATTCGTTTTTTGGAGTGCCCTCCAAGAGGGCATATATGCTACATATTTGCCATAAAAGGTGTATGGGGGTCCGGGTAGTGCCCTGGGGGACAGGAAACAAGGACAAAAAGTTTAAAAAAAAAAAGTTTTTAACCACTTCGATGCTGAGGACGCGCTGAGCGCGTCCTCAGCATTCCCGCTGGTATGCGGAGGACGCGCTGAGCGCGTCCTCCCATTGGGGTCAGCGTTCGGCCGGGTGCGTAGCACGATGACGCCAGTCTTGGACTTAACCCCTAACTGCCACCAACTGTGGAGATAGGGAGTTCATTGGAACTCCCTATCTCCCGATCCGTGGCAGTTAGGGGTTAATGTTTGGTATGGTTGGATCGGCCAGAGCATGGCCGTTCCAACGATACCAAACATGAAAGTGAAAAATGTTGTAAAAAAAAAAAGAAAAAAAAAAGAAAAATAAAAATAAAAAAAAATTAAAAAAAAAAAACACTTTTTTTTTCTTTTTTTTGTTTTGTTAATGCAGCAATATTGTTCCCATTTCAATTATAATGTGAACAATGATGCTGCACTAACGATTTTTGTATGCGGTGCGTTTGTTAAAAATAGTGTAATTTTCCCCAAAAAAAAAATGTAACGAGACCCCATCTCTAATTTTTTTAACAAGCGCACCCCATACAAAATATAACCGCAATTGCTCGCATGTTAAAATGTGAAAAAAACCACTTTACACATTGTAAATTATTGAAAATACATATTTTATTGCATTTTTTGTTATAATATACAGACATGACATAACGTATACATATAATAATGACATATTATGAATCTACCGAGTCTGACGGAAAGAACGATATATAATATGTCTGGGTCATATACTAAAATAAGCCTTCAAAACACGTTTAAACATGATGAGCAAAACCGGTAAAAATGACCTCAGCACAGAGGCGGGAAAAGCCTCAGCAGCGAAAGGGTTAAAGGGACAGTGAGTTTTCCATGAAATAAGGGTTAAAAATAAAAATGAAAAATTCCTTCAAATATCGTGCCTAGGAGGTCCCCTTAATCTGCCCGTGAAGTGGCGGATTTCTAGGATGTATAGAAATATGTAAAAACCGAAAAATGACATTTCAAATGACGGTAAATGCTTTTCCTTTAATCTATCTATAAACAACTGCTTGGGTCGGCAGTCTGTATGAGAAGAGGAGACATTTTCGGACACACAGAAAAAGTTTACAGATTTTTTGGCGGTGAAAAGCAGGAGAATGGAAACTTCTAGACCAAAAAGCCGATTTGGAAAGTGAGATAAATGGGAGAATTTTTCTGGTTCGGCTATTTTGACCTAGAATTTTCCATTCTCCAGTCATTCTCCTGAGTCATTCTCCTGAGTTTCACCTTTCTCTGAATAACCCTGTCAGGGTTATTCAGAGAGTGGTGAAGAGCAGGAGAATGACTGGAGAATGGAAAATTCTAGGTCAAAATAGCCAAACCAGAAAAATTCTCCCATTTAGGCTAGGGTCAGACTAGCGAATTTTTAACGTGCATTTAGGCGCACTTAATCACGGCCACACTAGCGGCAATGACGGCCAATATACGAAGTACGGTCGCACGAAAGTCCGGCTGCACAACGCAAGTGGAAAATGAACGCATTTTTTCGACAACGCAGAACCGCTAGTATGGATGTACAGAGTGCGCTGCGGCGTGTGTGCGTGATTTGGAGACGTCAGACCCTGCTCATGTCCGGCCAACATAACGTCCAGACTTCCAAAGTTTCCTGGTTTGGATCTGTAAAAAATCACGCCCAAAAATGCGCATCGTATGACCGTTTTCGCGCAATCCGTGAAAAAAATACGGCAATGCGTTCGGACGCACTTTTTGACGGTCGCTGCGAAAAATGCGTTAGTCTGACCCTAGCCTTATCTCACTTTCCAAATCGGCTATTTGGTCCAGATTGTTCTCTTTTCCTGCCATTCTCCTGTTTTTCACCTTTCTCTGAACAACCCTGAGAGAGAGGTAAAAGCCAGGAGAACTGGCAAGAGAAGAGAACAATCTAGACCAAATAGCCGATTTGGAAAGTGAGATAAATGGGAGAATTTTTCTGGTTTGGCTATTTTGACCTAGAATTTTCACTTCTCCAGTTATTCTCCTGCTTTTCACCGTTCTCTGAATAACCCTGTGAATGTTTAATCCCGAGGTGAAAAATAACATTGCTTTAGATTTTTTTCAAACACCAGTTAAATGCAGCATATTAGGATGTTTTAGGGAAATTAATTCTCAAATCTCAATCAGAAGCAGACACCACCCCACCCTCAGTATATTGTACAATGTATCAAATTGATTACCAGACTAAAAACACCTGGTGTTATGTTCGTTTGTGAACAGAGGTCATTTAGAGTTGATAATCTTTCCACGTACACATTAGTTTTTAATTCAATATCTAATAAACCGTTGCTTATAATATTCTGCAGTAAAGAGTCTCTTTATTTCTAGATTTTTTAGTATTTTTTTAAGCATTTTCTATACTTTTTTCAAAATTTCTTTTTTTTTTTTTCGAACCCGAACCGAACACGCCCAAAAAGTTCAAAATTCGCGAACTTTAGAACTGCCAAAGTTCGGGTCGAACTCCGAACCGTCCAAACCCGAACAGCTCATCCCTACCAGATACATATATTCAGAGACCTCAGACCAGAAAATCCCAGATACATATATACAGATCAGAACATGCCCAGATACATATATACAGAGACCTCAGACCAGGTTATGTCGTGATACATATATACAAACCAGAACATGCCCAGATAGATACAGAGAGCTCAGACCAGAACATGCCCAGATACATATATACAGAGACCTCAGACCAGAAAATTCAGATACATATATACAGACCAGAACATACCCAGATACATAGAGTCCTCAGACCAGAACATTCCCAGATACATTTATACAGAGACCTCAGACCAGATCATGCCCAGATACATATATGCAGAGACCTCATACCAGATGCCTGTCAAGTCTGTAAAGCCAGGGGTCAAGGAGAGGGAGTGGATGGTGGACCATGAGGAGGGTGATTGTGCTGACCTGGCCTGGCTGGCACCGGCTGCCGCAACGACCGATGCAGACTGGGAGCCACCATTTCAGGTGTAAGTGCTCCAGCCCGGCTAGTCTAGCGCAGGGGCGGATCCAGACATAGGTTTCGGGGGGGCATTCTACCAGTTTTGGCTAAGAGCTGGTGTTGGGTTCGCAGTGACAGGTGGATATATTTGCCCCCAACTCACATGGATATATATATATATATATATATTCGCCCTAAGCTCACATGGATATATATATTGCCCCAGCTCACATTGATATATTTGCCCCAGCTCACATGGGTATATTTGTCCCCAGCTCACATGGGCATATTTGCCCCAGCTCACATGGATATATTTGCCCCAGCTCACACATGTATATATTTGCCCCCAGCTCACACATGGATATATTTGCCCCAGCTCAAATAGATATATTTACCCCCAGCTCACATGGGTATATTTGCCCCAGCTCACATGGGTATATTTGCCCCAGCTCCCACATGGATATATTTGCCCCAGCTGAAATGGATATATTTGCCCCAGCTCACATGGATATATTTACCCCCAGCTCACATGGATATATTTGCCCCAGCTCAAATGGATATATTTCCCCCGGCTCACACATGGATATATTTTCCCCCAGCTCACATGGATATATTTACTCCCAGCTCTCATGGGCATACTTGTCCCCTGCTCATATGGGTATATTTGCCCCAACTCTCATGGGTATATTTGCCCCCTGCTCTCATGGGTATATTTGCCCCCTGCTCACATGGGTATATTTGCCCCAGCTCACATGGATATATTTACCCCCAGCTCTCATGGGCATATTTGTCCCCTGCTCTCGTGTGTATATTTGCCCCTGCTCACATTGGTATATTTGCCCCCTGCTCACATGGGTATATTTGCGCCCTGCTCTCATGGGTATATTTGCCCCCAGTTCACATAGGTATATTTGCCCATTGCCCCCTGGTCACATGGGTATATTTGCCCCCTGTTCACATGGGTATATTTGCCCCCAGCTCTCATGGGTATATTTGTCCCCTGCTCTCATGGGTATATTTGTCCCCTGCTCTCATGGGTATATCTGTCCCCTGCTCTCATGGATATATTTGCCCCCTGCTCTCATGGGTATATTTGCCCCCTGCTCTCATGGGTATATTTGCCCCCTGCTCACATGGGTATATTTGCCCATTGCCCCCAGCTCTCACCTCTCTGCTGTAGTCAGACCAGTGCTGCCAGGCTCACCGCCGTTCCTCTACTACTCCCCGCGAGGCGAGCGGCGGCTGGCAATGCATCTTTGCCGCTCGCCTGGGAAGGGAACCATGTGACCCGACCAGCCGAATTCTTGCAAGATCACCCGCTGGTCAGGTCACGTGGTTCCCATCCTTTCCAGGCGAGCGGCAAAGCTCCATTGTCAGCCGCCGCTCGCCTCACAGGGACTGGAGAGTAACACCGGCGGCGGCGATGTTCTCCCTGGATCCACCCCGGGCCGGCGCCCCCTCAAACCTGGCAGAAGCCAGACAGTAAGGCAGCCGCCTGTGCTGCCTTACTTTAGCGCTGGCCCTGATTCCATGCTACATCGCCATCAAAGTCCAGAGGGGTATCAATCCTTGTTCACAAGAGAGTGGCGTTTCAACTCCTTCACAAGGTGGTGGATCCTAATGGCAGATTCATTCTACTGGTTTGTTCTTTGAACCACACAGTGTACACCATAGCGAATATCTATTGCCCGAACAACTCACAGAGACCGTTCCTGGGAAAGGTGCTGACCTGACTGGCGTGAATTTCCTCGGGCACGCAAATTGTTTGTGGGGATCTTAATTTATCTCTGGACATACCTGCACAGGCATCCAAGAGACTGAGATTTGAGGGTTTTCAGAATGCAGCGCTGATTGCAGGCCACCATATCTTCGACGCTTGGAGATTGCTTCACCCGGGTGAGGTGGACCACACCTTCTTCTCTATGGCCCACCGTGTGTACTCCAGAATCGACTATATATTGGTGAAAGGTGAAACGTTAAATCAAATCCGGGACTGTACAATAGGGACTATATCATGGTCAGACCATGCCCCTGTCACTCTTAGTATGTCTGATTTTTATGACCCCTGTGGTAAAGCCCCGTGGCGACTCAACAAATCCCTACTAGCACGAGTAGAGGTACAGGAAAAGATACATCAGACCTTAATTAATTATTTTAAGGAAAATGGTTCACTGGAGGTACCGGTGGGTGGTCTGGCAGGCTCACAAAGCAGTGATGCGGGGCGTTCTGATAAAGTGTGGGGCTAGAATTAAGAGGCAATTTGCCGAACAGAGAATATCGTTATTGAGAGACATAGCTGTCGAGATATATATTCAATTAGGAAACTTATACGAGATATAAATATCAATCGTTTATATTTCCTAGAAATTCTCCTAAATTCTTTTAACCCTTTCGCTGCTGAGGCTTTTCCCGCCCCTGTGCTGAGGTCATTTTTTACCTGTTTTGCGCATCATGTTTAAACCTGTTTTGAAGGCTTATTTTAGTATATGACATCGACATATTATATATCGTTCTTTCCGTCAGACTCGGTAGATTCATAATATGTCATTATTATATGTATACGTTATGTCATGTTTGTATATTATAACAAAAAATGCAATAAAATATGTATTTTCAATAATTTACAGCGTGTAAAGTGTTTTTTTCCACATTTTAACATGCGAGCAATTGCGGTTATATTTTGTATGGGGTGCGCTTGTTAAAAAAATTAGAGATGGGGTCTCGTTACATTTTTTTTGGGGAAAATGACACCATTTTTAACAAACGCACCGCATACAAAAATCGTTAATGCAGCATCATTGTTCATATTATAATTGAAATGGGAACAATATTGCTGCATTAACAAAACAAAAAAAAAAAAAAAAAAGTGTTTATTTTTTTTTTTTAATTTTTTTTTTTATTTTTTTATTTTTATTTTTATTTTTTATTTTTTTACATTTTTTTTTACTTTCATGTTTGGTATCGTTGGAACGGCCATGCTCTGGCCGATCCAACGATATCAAAATTTAACCCCTAACTGCCACGGATCGGGAGATAGGGAGTTCATTGGAACTCCCTATCTCCACAGTTCGTGGCAGTTAGGGGTTAATGCTAGGACTGGCGTCATCGTGCTGCGCACGATGACGCCAGTCCTCTGGGGGAGTTCCCGGAAGCTTGGCCGACATCCAAGATGTCGGCCAGCTCCCGGGAAGGATCGCAAATCGGCGCTTTTCAGCGCCGATTTGCGATCCAGCTCCCCAGGGGTTAATGCCAGGCATCATTTGGAAGGGCAGGCTGTGCCCTTCCAAATGATGCCTGGGTTAAGCCCCTGTGAGCCGCCGATCGGGAGGGAGAGAGGTCCGAAGGACCTCCCCCCCCTCCCTTTCAGGCGCCTCCTCCGCACATGCGGGGGGGGCGCCTGAATTATGTGTCATCGCGGGGGCGCGATGACACATAATAATGGCGGCCACTGCTCCGGATGCCGGGCTGACATCCAGGATGTCAGCCCGCACCGGAGGGGCCAGCGATCGGCCGGAACCCGGCCGAACGCTGACCCCAATGCGAGGACGCGCTCAGCGCGTCCTCCGCATACCAGGGGCAATGCTGAGGACGCGCTGAGCGCGTCCTTAGCATTGAAGTGGTTAATTGTATGTATTGTGCTTTGAAAAATATAATAATCAATAACCAGATAAAATATATATATTTATTACGTATACAAAAAAATGTCAAATCTCATATCATAAACAAAGATTTATAAACAACAACATCCATCAGCACATAGACTACTAGCTTCCCAACATATGTACCTCCTGTTAGTAACTGCATATATGATTAATATCATTTACTTTATCAGTTAGTAACTATACACAGATGGTTAATAAACATTTATGCTTAACGAAAACAATTAACATGTATTTCCCAGCAAACCAATGTTTAACAAGCTAGATCTTGTAGAGATATATGTATCTCTCTATGCTACGTGGATCAACAAAAGATGAGCTATCACTTATTCTTTCTTTTTTTTTGTATTCAAAATTTTTATTTTGAAATATGTCATCATACAAATAAACGTACAGTGAGGGCCTCGCAGGGCCGCTCATGGTCATCTGCAATAGCACAGCATAAAGAAAATAAAGAAAAACTAGACATAGAAAGTAGATAACAACATCCAGCAAGGGAACAAAGAGGGGACACTCAGAGAGAAACAAGTCAGCAATATCAGAGAGGCGTTAGAATCAACGGGCTAACAGCAGGTAGGGTATCTGTGTAGGCAAAAATAATTAGAAAAGAAAAAAAAAGGGGGGGATGAGGGACCGCCCGGGAAAGGTGGCATCCCTGGCTCGCTCCAGAAATCCCGCAGGGAATTGGAGGCCATGGGAGAGGCCACATGGCCGGGAGATCTGGGGCCAGAAGAAGTGGTCAGAGCCATGGTACCCATTCCAATGGCTCACCCAGAGCTACCCAATGTTCCATATCCAAAAAGAGAAAAAAAAAAAAAAGGGGAAAAAGGGGGAACAGGTGCAAACACAGAACCAACACGTAACCGCCTCTCTGCAAAATAAGGTCCGCAAAAGAGTGTTCAGAGGGGGAGGGGGGTCTTTAAAAGTGTCTCTGAATAGGCTAACAATAATGTCCGCAGAATTATATCTTAAAAAGCAGGGAAAGTCCTCAGAGTAAGAAAAACTCAGCGCATTCTGACTAGGATCATATAGAGGGGGAAAAATAACAGAGCAGAAAAATGTAAGGGGGAAAGTACATCAAAAAGATCTCTCGGGGTGGGGGAGAGTTGACTATAGCCAAAACCGAGGAGATTCCTGCTTGTAAGTGTGGGGTCAGTTGCTTCAGCCCGTATCCAGTAGTAGGATTGGGACCCCCGCAGGCATCTCCACGGAAGGCGAACCATACCTCCCGGTCACCGCAGTCATGGAAGCGTGGTGTAACGGTGGGCTCTGTCGCGTAGTTTCGACAACTGGCTGTAGGGGACCATCCGTCTCAAATCTGCCTGGCCCGCAGTCAGCTTGCCCTCCCATCGCCACCTCCGCAGACACAAGGGGACACTCCGCATGCAACGTGGAAGCTGATGTAGTGGCTCAAATCTCCTCCGGCGCCTCCGCTGTCACTCCCGCAGGGACTGCAACCTCCAGGGGAGCACAGATCTCCAGCCCGCTTCCTCTGCACAGGATCAGGGCCTCTTCCGAGGGTCCAGACACCTGTGTCAGAGCCTCAGGTAGATCGCCACTCCCAGCAAAGCTCCCCAAGGATGCACCGAGCGAGCAGGCCGCTGGACCGCTCGATCCTTTGACGGCATCCGGCTCTTCGGACCTCGGGGTCTTCGCTCCATTGCAGCTCCTCAGAGCAGCCAGCATCTGGCACCAGACACTCCTGGTGATCGGACCATCATCGTCCTCCCCCGCCAGCAATCTCAAGCAGGCATCCAGGCCTGTGACCAGGGCTCCCTCACCTCCAGGGGTGGGGGAGGATCCGTCCATCCATCCCCCCGCAAGTTCGTCCGCCACTCCCACGATATCGTCGTCTAGGTCGAAAGGGAGAAGTGGGCCCATCATCTCCATCCTCCGCAGCAGGGATTCAATCTGAGGCAGGGCGTCCCGACCAGCGTTGCCGCTAGACAGCTGGAACCAGGTCGCAGGCTGCAAAATGGCCGCCGGCACTGCACTGTAGCCACGAGGCAGCAGCTGCCAGCAATGTCTCTAGTCCGGAGGGGGTGCCAAACGGGCTCCAGACGGCACAGTACTGAGGACCAGCCACTCAGGGACCTTTTAAGAGGGAAAAGTTGCAGAAAAAGTCATTGAGTGGTCCCTGTAAGGAGAAGACGCACGGAGCTCCAGTGAGAAACGTCTGCTCCCTTCAGCAGCTGGCCACTCCCCCGAGCTATCACTTATTCTATTTCTAGAATAAGTAATAAAAATTTATTTAGTGAATCCTCCCCTAATATCGAGAATTAAGCTTATAATCTTCTGCTTTTTATATTGTAGTTATATAATTCCTTGATTATTAATTTCAATCACAGTAACTTCCAAATTCAACATATATATTTATGTATATCATTGCATATCATTGCATCATTGTATATCATTTACTTGAGGATAAAATCCTTATATCCGATTCTTCTTCATATCTCTATCTGCAGATTTAGAAATATTTTGAAGACTCTGGATTTAACAGTACTTGAGATATCTCAATCTATTTCATTGCAAAGTAACATATATTTATATTTCTTACATTAATGCCTAATTTTGCTTTCATACATTACCTGTCCAAGAGATCTGGATTCAATGTTTCTGTAGTTACAGCAGCAATATTCTTCGAATATAATGTAATGTTTTGGAATATGTGAAAATTATCAATGTCAGATAATCAATGCATATGAGTTAGAATTGTGCATTCCCATGAGGGAAAATTTAGGTGTGGTCCTAATTAAGTGAGATGTAATATCCTGAATGCATTGTGTGTCTTGTCCTGCAATGATCTGCCTGACTGCAATGAACAGTATATCCAGTTATAGTAAATTTGACATCACTGAAAATCTACCCCTTCATTTAAATATTACTTTCTCTAAAATATAATATTTACTATACCTCAAGAGGGCAGTGTTGCTCTTCAAATATTTTTCACAAACTATTTTTAATATCCCTTATCTCAGGTCAGAGGTCAATTCACTATCTTATTTTGAACAAAGAACATCTATAGTTATTCCAGACAGTGCGTCTCGGGTTGTCAAAATTTGTTTTAAATCTCTCGTTATTCTGTTCATTCAAAGATTTTAAAGTACTTCTTTATCAGCTAGATTCCTTTCTAGTTAAATCAACAGAAATTCTATTCTTCAGCAATTATACTATTTACCAGTTATACTCTACAAATAATTGGAACATCTATTTTCTACTGTAAATATATAGAATATATTGATTATAAAATTATATTTTGTGAATATTTTTATACACTTGCATAGAGATTTTAAATATGTTCCTATACCCAAAAAAGAAAAATATCTTTAATTCAAGGACTTGTTAAAACAAACCAATAAATTTAAATATGACATGTCTGGCACTTAGAGTGGGTGGAGTCGGGAAAATCCATTGAGAGAGGATGGCCTTCTTACCCGTGGCAGCCAGCAAAGCGAGCCAGAATCTATGACTTTTGGGATAGGGACGGGCAGGGGCAGGAGGGAGAAAAATGAAAATGGCCCATTCAGGAGTGTTAGGGGCTGTGATTTGAAGGACTGTCGAGCAGAATCTACAGATAGAGTCCCAGAACAGCCAAAAGTGAGGGCATAACCATAAACCGTGCCAGAGGTCGGCGGGAGAGTGACCACATTTGAGACATGCATCGGTGGATGTGAGCCCGGCTTTGGCCATCCTATTGGGTGCCATGTAAGCGCGGTGGAGGATTCTGTATAGCATATCCCAATAGTTAGCTGAAGGAATGAGGCGCCGAGATTGTAAGGTGGATTGGATGAGGACCTGCGGGGTAAGTGTCGGGAAATGAGTGGTCCATTTCAAAAGTGCCGTCCCCGAGGTAGAAGTAGGCGTGGAACGCTCCGGAGTGGATTAACCCCCGCGACACAATCAGGGCCTAGTACTAGCGGCCATTTTGGAAGCCTGGAAGGAGATTGCTAAGACCTTTTACCGCTCTTCCTCCTTGTGCCTGCGCTTTTGGTGACATGCCCACCGGTTGCTCAGAGAAGCTGGGGTCCAGACAGAGGGACATTCAGGACTCCATGAGAGGTGGCTCCACTTCGAAAGGAGATGCAATCTCCTCATCCCTCCCCCCGGGCTACGACTTTTCGGAAGATGAAGAGGACCCCTGGCACTCGGGTGGTAGCTCTGCGATGACCTGGATCTCCCCGCAATCTCGGAAACCAGATTCCCAACCACTATCTGCAGCAGCAAAAAAACGGGCGCAAAAGAAATGAAAAGCAGCGCTGATGGCGTCTTTTGAGTGCCTCACTTGCTGCTGGTGGCCTCTCTGATGGGGATTCGGCCGACGAACACCAGCTTTCAGCCAGCAGTAGTGTGGCTTCGTTAAGACAGGACGTTTTGAGACCGGGTGCCCAACCGCAACAAACGAGAGCAACCTCACTCGAAACACGTATGACACAGCCTGAGGAACGACGGCAGGAGGAGGATGATGATCTTCCTCTTACGAAAAGAAACCTTCGGAGGATCTTGGACGAACTCTGGGAGATCCAGGGGGTATGGAAGCCTGAAGTGGCGGCGGTTTGAGAAGAGGTTGCAACAATTCGTGCGCAGGTGACAGCAGTGCATGTGACGAGGTCCTGCTGGGTAAGTGTCGGGAAATGAGTGGTCCATTTCAAAAGTGCCGTCCACGAGGTAGAAGTAGGCATGGAGGCCTGTAGGTGGATATAAATACTAGAAGTCAACCGGGGGGGGGGTTTGGAAGTCATGAACCATAGGGAATCTAGAGGATTTGCCCAATCCGCAGGGGTGAAATCAGTGAATTGAGCAAGAAGAAATTGTCGCAGTTGCAGATAAATCACAAATTTATTTCTTTATTTACTTCTTTATCAGCTAGATTCCTTTCTAGTTAAATCAACAGAAATTCTATTCTTCAGTACTTATACTATTTACCAGTTAGGCTGGTGTCAGACGAGCGTAGTGTTCACGTCCGTGATTGCGCCTAAAAGTACGTCCGTGATAGCATGAAAGAAAGTCCATTGGAGCCTGACACAT
Source organism: Leptobrachium leishanense (assembly GCA_009667805.1). NCBI lineage: Eukaryota > Metazoa > Chordata > Amphibia > Anura > Megophryidae > Leptobrachium > Leptobrachium leishanense. Next base: position 251,841 of record RXON01004165.1, on the reverse strand, counting down.
GAAGTACGTCCGCACTGAACTGCGGACGCACAACGGCCGCGGCAAACGGACGCAGGTTAGGCAAGAACGTAATACTGCTAGAACGGACGTGCGGAGTGCGCCACGTCCACAACGTCTGCATAGCTTTGTGTGTGAGTGATGGAGCATGGTCAGACGGACTGCATTTATACGTCCAGCATTTTTGACGGACAGAATGTTTTTTCATTGTAATTTATTTTTCCCTCCTACATCCGTCAAAATAACTTCAGTGAAAAAACGGACTGTGTGACCACTACTGCGTCATCCGTACTGACGATGTCCGTACTGCACGGACGTACAGTCCGTAGAAATCACGCTCGTCTGACCCCAGCCTTATACTCTACAAATAATTGGAACATCTATTTTCTACTGTAAATATATAGAATATATTAATTCTAAAAATATATTTCGTGAATAATTTTATACACTTGTATAGAGATTTTAAATATGTTCCTATACCCAAAAAAGAAAAATATCTTTAATTCAAGGACTTGTTAAAACAAACCAATAAATTTAAATATGACATGTCTGGCACTTAGCTCAGCATTATATCAAATAAAGACATTTTATCGTCTATAGCATTTATAAAACCACCCATAACTCTTATGGTTCACCTAGCCATGAACTATAAAAAAAATAATCTCTGTCCATTTCTAAAACTAGGCGAAAATTGAGAAAGAAAAGACTTTACATTAAAACAAGATGGCTACAGGCATCCATTTTAATTTTCCATTATAATATACCCGACATAGCTCAGGCTGACATTAACCACAAACGACTGAAGACGGGGGGGACTCCTTGGCCAAGGTGACTGAATTGCGCAAACTGCTTATTGATATGGATAAACTGGAATACTCTTGGGCAATTAAGCGATTGAAAGCTAAATGCTACATCTACAAAAATAAAGCAAGTAAAATGCTGGCTAACAACGTGAGAGCAAGGGCCAGTCATTCCCGCATCCCACAGATGTTAGATGTGCAGGGTACACTCCAATATCAACCGAGGAGCAATGCGGAATGCTTTGCCGACTATTATATGGCTTTGTATAATTTGGAAGGTGACGTAGAGACACTTTCCCCGGCTCTACCTGATATAGTTCCCTACTTGCAGAATATTTATCTCCCCACGGTAACTGAAGAATTAGGCGCAAAATTGTCGTCCCCATTTACGAACACAGAATTACTAAATGTCCTGAGATCTCTCCCAGAGGGCAAGGCCCCGGGCCCCGATGGCTTCACAGCTAAATATTATAAAAGCTTTGCAGATATCCTAAACCCTCACATGCTCACGTTTTACCATGAAGTCTTCGCTACCGGCCATACTCCTGGGGAGTGGTTGAACGCTCACGTAATTACATTGCCCAAGACTACTTCCCCTTCCCAACACTGCTCCCAATATAGACCAATATCGCTATTGAATGTAGACACCAAGTTATATGCCAAGATACTAGCGAATAGACTGTCGGAGATCTTGCCGCTGCTAATAGCAGACGACCAAGTGGGTTTCATTAAGGGAAGACAGGGACCGGATAACACCAAGACATTAACCCTAATAGAACAGGTCACTCGCACCAACAACCAATGTTACTGCTGTCTTTAGACACAGAGAAGGCATTTGACAGGGTAAATTGGCTTTTCCTTCGACATGTGCTTCTCAAATTTATTTTTCCTGCCACATTCATTACTGCTATATTCTCATTGTACATTCATCCCCGGGCCAAAATATTAAATGCCGGCTTTGCTTCTAGAGAAATCACCATATCTAATGGGACACGGCAGTGATGTCCTCTTTCGCCCTTACTTTATGCTCTGGTGTTGGAGCCCTTGGCACAGGCCATCTGTCAGTCTGCAGAGATTTGGGGGTGGATGCGGGTCCAGCGCAGTGCAAATTGAGCCTCTTTGCAGACGATATCCTGCTAATGTTGACGGAACCAGCCACATCCCTCCCTGCCCTACAATCAATTGTGGAGGAATAAAGCAGAGCGTCTTTTCATAAGATAAATGTTAAGAAATCCCAAGCGCTATCAAATATGATCCTGAAAGCTGTCTTAATGCCCCTACGCGCTTGCTTCCCTTATGAATGGAGAATATCTCATTTAAAATACTTAGGGATTCAGATATCATTTTCGGGTCCTGATATATTCCAACATAATTACAAACCTATACTTTCGGACATAGGTCGCCTATGCCATAAATGGTTGTGATTGGAGGTGTCCTGGGTGGGGCGCATGGCAACAGTTAAAATGTCACTACTTCCGTAGCTAGAAACATACCATTTTACCTGGGAATCATGATGTGGCTCCCCAAGAGCTTGAGACCACGCCTGCTGACCCCCCCAGTGGCAGATTAGACCTGTATTTCTATCTATATAAGGGTCTGCCTGTATATATGTGTCTATCTGCCGGTTCATACATATCTCCTCTCCTCCATATAGAGTTATATTCATATTTGTGTCTGGCCATTTGGTAAGTGTATCCCTGTGTCCACAGCTGAAATGTAATCAAAATGTTTAGCTTTCTCCCTTGGGGGAAGGATATAACACGTAGCTGTAAAAAGGGAATTTCTTTGTACACTAACATAGAAAATCACACCTTGGCAGCCAGCATGGCCCCAAGAGAGCTGGACACAATCTTCAAAGACAGGAAGCACATCCTTGATCTCTAAGGGAGGTCTGGAGGGAAGAGGGACGCCTTTAGGCAATTAAAGATTAACGACGAAGTGCACTGGGCATGCTCCAGAGATGGGCACTCTGGGGATTGTAGGCAAAGGCTCTGCCAGCTAGGAGGCTGGACTTAGAAAAAGGCAGCCCTATATATTTTCTGAATCAAGCATGGCTCAGAGCTGATCACTTGGGGCACCTTCTAAAGAGGACTGATCGGTCCATGTCCTACCTCCAGGCCCCAGGAGGCACCGATGCTAGCTACTGATTATTCCGTCGTAAGTAAGGCTCTGTGATTAACACCTTTTTCTTTATATTTTGCTGTGTAGTGTGTAAGTAATTGCTTTATTCTAGTTACAAGTTTTTATGTAACCAGGCACTGATTTTTCTATCATAAATAAACAAAAAAATATTTAAGTTTTGACTCTGGCTGATGAAATCCACGCTAACTAAGAGATTGGGAGTATTGCTATTGGCCTTAAGCTCGGTTATATATAAGAAATTGCGTGTTGCGGTCGTCAGGAAACAGCAGGGAATTGTGGGATCCGTAGTCACTGTCCGAGTCTAGGATAGTGCGGCTGCTAAGCCCTGCGTCTCCTGTTGCGACGCGCATAGTGTCCATGAGGACTGGTGGCAGCGTTACTAATAGAATAAGAAAGTGAGTTCCAGGATTGTGAGAGACGTAGTTAATACGCGCTTCAGGAGAAGACTTGTACTGCGTTGTAATCCTGGGATCAGTATATCGCGCTCTACGTGCCTGTTGTGAGAGAAAGTGTGGCCGGGACGGGTAGAGAAGTGCGCGTAATTATCTGGGTCTAGGATAGATAGTGCGCAGCTTAACCCAGTGTCTTTGCGCAGCAGCGCGCGTAGTGGGTCGTGACACCCCCCCTTGCTGCTCTGTTGGTTAAACAATGGGATAGCAACATGACTAAACTGACCACATTTCACCCCCTTCCTATGGCGACCCCGATTTCAGTATTCAGTACCCTAATGACGGACTTCAATCCAGCTCCATGGATACATCACGTAGTGTTCCGGGTGTATCAGTTATTCGCACAAGATGGACTGTGTAGCTTCCCCCAGTTGACTGCCAAATTCTCACTCCCAACCAACCTTTGGTTCTCATATAAACAACTTAAATCTTTCCTCACAACTTGGGGCCTAGGGGGGAAAATTTCAACATCTCAACCCCTTTTATCTATCTTTGAGGATAAGTGTATCCGGACAACGGACAGGAAGGGTATGATTTCACTCTGCTACAACAGTTTACTCCTTGCTCCCCCTATTAAACGATGGGGATTCCAGAAAGCGTGGGAACGGGATCTCGGTAGGGAATTACCGGTGGAGTCATGGGCGAAAAGCTTTGACGACGATAATGGGAAATATAGATGTGCATTACTGGGAGAGGCCCAAAAGAAATTACTGTATTGATGATACCTGACACCTGATAGAGAAAGTCACATTAAGGCAGGAATTGCATCAACTTGTTGGAGATGTGGAGTTGTCAGGTATATTGGAAAGGAAAAATTAAAATGGATGCCTGTAGCCATCTTGTTTTTAAATAGAAAGTCTTTTATTTTTCAATTTTCCCTAGTTTTAGAAATGAACAGAGATTGTTTTTTTAAATAGTTCACGGCTAGGTGACCAGACATGAGGGAACCTTAAAATGTCTTTATTTGATATAATGCCGAGCTAAGTGCTAGATGTGTTATAACTAAATTTATTGGTCTGTTTTAAGTCTTTAAAACAAAAAGATATTTTTTTTATGGGTAAAGGAATAAAAGTTAAAATCTTTGTAATGTATGTTTATATTCACGAAATATATCTTTATAATCAAGGTATATTTTATTATATTTACAGTAGAAAATATATGCTCCAATAAATATTGTAGAGTATAGGATTGGCAAATAGTATAATTACTGAAGTATAATTTTGTGATTTAACTAGAAAGGAATTTACTTAGTTTGAGAGGAGTGGAGGCATAAATTTTATTCTGGCATGAGAGACTCAAAGTCTACACTGAGAATAGAGGTTTTTTTTGCCCTCTTGACCTTTGACCTCTTGACATGAGATAAGATATATAAAAATTAAATGGTGGAATTAATTAAGAAGTGCAATACTGCCCTCTAGGATAGTAAATATTATATTTAATATAATGGATAGATTGCCAGTGACGTCAAATTGAATATAATTGGAGATACGACAATGCAGTCAAGCATTCCAGTGCATGAAGCATTCAGAGACTTACATACAAGGCTAGCAGACCATCCCAGGACGATGCACTCAAAAGTTTACACCAAATCTCTAACTCACACCAAATCTCTAACTCCCATGCATTCATTATCTGATATTGATAATTTTCACAGATTCCAAAAACAATATTACATAGAGAATATTCCAAGGCAGTAACTCATTTAATCCAGATTGGAGATAATGTATGAAAGCTATTTTTATTCAGATTAATGTAATTATATATATATTGGAGTATTTCTTGCAACAGATAGACTGAGATTTCTCAGATACTGTTAGATCCAGAATCTAAAATATTTCTATTCTGCAGATAGAGATATGAAGAAGAATCGGATATAAGGATTTATCCTAAAGAAACTGTTGTAAGATTGATATACCGATATATATATATATATTGAATTTGGAAATTACTGTCATTGAAATTAATAAGCAAGGAATTATATAACTACAATAAAAAAAAGCAGAAGATTAGAAGCTTTATTCTCGATATTAGGGGAGGATTCACTAAATAAGTTTTTATTACTTATCATTCTAAAAATAGAATAAGTGATAGCTCATCTTTTGTTCATCCACGTAGTATAGAGAGATACATATATCTCTACAAGATCTAGCTTGTTAAACATTGGTTTGCTGGGAAATATATGTTAAATTTTCATTAAGCAGAAATGTTTATTAACCATTTGTGTATAGTTACTAACTGATAAGATAAATGATATTAATCATATATGCAGTTACTAACAGGTGATACATATATTGTGAAGCTAGTTGTTTATGTGCTGGTGGATGGATTTTGTGGTTTATAAATTTTTGTTTATGATATGAGATTTGAAACTTTTTTGTATACGTAATAAATATATATAGTTTTTATCCAATTATTGATTAGTATATTCTTCAAAGCAAAACACAGACAATTAAAAGAATTTAGGAGAATTTCTAGGAAATTTAAACGATTGATATTTGTGTCTCGTATAAGTTTCTTATTGAATAATAATCCCTGACATATTGGAGGCACTGAACCAAGATTGTAGTTTTTGTTTGGAATATAACTGTCGGTATTGTCTGATTAGACAGAGGTAAAATATATATATATTTTGACTCCTTGTTGTTGTATTTTGACTTGTGGTTTTACAGTTGTCTACTAAACAGTGTAAAAAATGTCAGAGTCAGAATCTGAGACTCATGAAGATGTACATATACATGCAGATCAAATAGTATTGATAGATGTTATGTCTTATCTAAAGGACAAGTTACACGTCACAGACGATTTATTTGATTGGATAAAGGAATTGCAATCAAATGTTTCAAGTTATGCTGATTCAAATTGGTCAGATCAGTCAAATTTTCTTGAGTGTTTGCGAAATATAAGTGCAGCCAAAAATAAGAAAGACAAAAAGATTCTTGTCTTCAAAATTGTGCCTGAATGCATATACTTGATCGCAGAAATGAACAAGAGATTGAATGATGACAAAGAAACCAGAGACAGTTTAGAAAATAAAAATCATGACTTGCATGATACCGTAAATAAATTAAAAGATGAGTCAGAACGAATGATAATGGAGTTGAAAGTGTGTGCAAAAGAGAAAGATCAATTGCAAGATGAGAGTGATCAGTTGTCCCAATTAAATAAGGAACTGAATCCAAAATTGGCGAGAATGAAATGCGAATATGAGAAATTTGCTGATGAGTTACGTCAGGTTGAAGCTGATGCTCAAAGGGTTAAAACTCCTTCCTTAGAGAAGTTCCCTTTGAAAGCGAGCTATAACTCATCACTGATTAGGCCTGGTGACAGATCGCTGCAGTGCGAGAGTGAATGCGAAAGTGAAAATAAATCTCATGATAAAAAAAGAGGGAAGCCTCTTACATAGGAGTATTTCAAATCACATCACTCTAGCCAGCCACAGCCTATTAAGAAATATCATAAAGTACAGGATTTAACTAGAATTGTCCATTTCTTAAAAAACTCAGTAGAGATCTGGGATCAAAAGGGCTCTCCAAAGATCGTAAACCATTTAGAGGTGTTTGAAGAAGCATTATCAGTTTTAGGTGTCACTTCAGATGCTCAGAAAATTGAGTTTGTCCCATGGGTCTTTAAAGGCAAACATAGGTATTTTTTTCAGTCTTTGAAAGAATCTGGTATACGTAACTGGAGTAAAATAGTCTCCGAGGTCAAATCTGAATTTGGGCCTCACCGCACCAGTCTACCTGCGAAAAGAGCAATTTGAACTAAAATGCAGACCTAATTAAAGCCCCCATGAATTTCGTTCAGTCCTTAAAAATGCGTACAGCTTGGCTGAAAGAAAACCAGATTTTGAAACCCTGAATTTATCCAATTATTTTATGACGCATTGCCAAATAAAATAAAGGTTATTTTGGCAAGAGATTATGACCCGAGAAATGGTTTGGATTGGGTACTAAAAGAAAGTATGACCCTATTTACTCTATTTGAATATAGTGAAGAAACTCAGGGGAAAAGAGTGAAAAACTCACCTGAGGAAATAGCGGAAACACAAGTTAAAAAGGGTGATATTAAATTTGAGTCCCAGAAAATGAGTTATGCGGAAATATTGCGTGACTCCATACCTAAAAGGGAGAAATCTAAGCCAGATCAGGAAAGAGGGTTTGCCAGAGAAAATTCAGGAAGTAAATTTCAATCTAGGAAGCAATGGGTACCTAGAAGTCAGTGTGTTAAATCAAGGGAAAATGTGCCTAGACAGGAAGCGACCAGAGGTAAAATTGAATCTGATGAGTCTGAGAATGCGCAAGCTTTGTCCCCAAGGACGAATAGAAAGCGGAGATATAATGTACGCCAGCGTATTGGTCAAATGCAGGAAAATTTCTGTTTGCTGACAGAAAAACTGGATCAGATCACTCAGTTGATGACTGGAAATAACCCTGGTCAGGTTGTAAGTGATGCAACACCTGCAGCCCCGCCCAACCAGTGACTAGATGACGATTCTGATGAAGTAACCAGTGTCCATTACAATTTACCAGAAAGTGATGATGAAATGATTAATACAAATGTTTGTATGGTTGATGATTTAACCCCTTCCCTGTCAAGAGAAGGAAAATGTATTTTATCTCCCCAGACTAAGTGCGAGCAAGCCGAGAAGGACAACACAGCTGCCAAGAGCATGCCTGAGAGAGGAAATTCTGTCGGTAAAATCTGTACAAAACCTAATTTCATAACTCACTCTAAATTTCTCTGTAAATTGCATAGCATTGAAGACCGATATTATGTGAATGTAGAATTACAAGATAATTTACCACATATTACGTCCTTGCTAGACACTGGAAGCCAGGTTACATTAGTATCAGCTAATTATTTTGACCAGGTTCAAGAACTGTCCTCCAGGAAGCCTAGATTAGATAAATCTAATGCTAATCTAGTGAGTGTGAGTGGTACATCTCTGAAAGTTCTGGGCACAGCTTAATTGGATTTTAAATTGGGGAATAAAGTAATTCGGCATCCAACGCTTATCGTGGATCTGCCCCAATATCGCCTAATTATTGGAATGGACCTTCTCAAAAGGTTAAATCCAATCATTGATTTTATCAATGAGGTTATCTGGTCCCAAGTAAATGTTCCAATCAGCTACGATAGATCCCAATCCCATCACGCTCAGTGTAACTGCCACGTGATTGAGGAAAGGCCGGATTCTATTGAAGTCCACTTCAGAAATAGCCAGACACCTGATATCTCTTTCTTAAGGCCAAAGCCCCTGACTCCAGGAGAGCAGGAGGATAACACCATATGTGTTCCCCCCGAGAGAATTCGAGATATATGTCTGGAAAATGACGTGAGAATTATTCACCTCCACAAGAGGGAGACAGAACCAAATGGGTATAGTGACCATTCTCAGTTCTTAACTGAAATAGAGAGGATAAATGAAGAGGTATTTTTCCCTATACATGTAAATAGTTTAGCTAGAGAAAAAATGGCTAAGCTAGATTTGCAACAAGAAAATAGCTAACTTTAAAGTGATCAGATACCCCAATCCTCAAGATGAGTGGATAACAGATCTAGATAATGACGGAGACAGTCATAATGTTATTGGAAAATGTATGTTATGTATTTCTAGAAGAAATAAAACTGCCAAGCTCAATTGCATGATTGTCATCCTAGATCTCATCAGAATGTGAAAATGGACCAGCAGAAGACACTTAACTAGTATCATGTGAAGTGATGTTTTAATTAACATGTGATTCTTCTTCCCAGCATTCAGATGTTTAACTCAAGCTAGTAGATAGACTAGATCCGTACGGTTAATTAAATTTATCAGAGATCAGAGTCTCTATAGGGAATTTGAGTGAAAATCGCTAGTCTATGAATGGTTATTTATACTCTTTCTTTCAACAGAAATAGAGAAAAGTGGTTAATCCGAACTGCGACGCTAATCCGCAAAAATGAGTCGGACCACCAAGGAGATTGCGATTATCTGGAAATTCTACAGTTTTCCGCACAATTCCAAGCAGATCCAATGCTAAAGTCCCATGCGAATCAAGCTCATGCAAGCCTGAAAGACATGCTGGATAAAGCCAGGATACCGTTGATTGCTATGTACAAGAACCACCAAAGGAAAAGATTTGCCGCATATTTTATTGCAACCGCTGTTTTACTACAGAAAAAGAAGCAAATGTTTTCCGGAAGGATCTGGTACAAAACCAGAAAATGTTAATACCTACACCAGTGATTCTCGTGAAAGTTCCTAAAGAATCAAGAGTTGTTATCGGAGAAGTTACTTTTTATAAATGAAGTCTGGTATGACGAGATACAAATCGTTGACGTATTCCAAGGGCAAGAGATACCTATGAATCCAGATTTGAAATTTCTGCTAGAGAACAAGTCTGACTATATTATTGAACTTTTAATAAAGAAAGATAATCTAACGATTTATGCTCCAATGTATTCACAGCTTGATCATCAATTGCTATCTGCTTATAACGGGCCAAAAATTACAGAGATTGTGATTTGTATAGTAATTATGTTTCTAACTGGATTATTGTACTAACAAAGAAAGTACGTACACTGAAGTTTAAAAACACTGCATCTTCAATTATTAAATGGATGAAAGAAGAAAAACGTGTTGCGAAAGGTGGAAACCTAGCCTAATTGGTAAAAGGTGGAAATATTGCATGCTTCCATCCAGTTCTCTTACAAGGAACAGATGAAACCAAAGGGGGGTTATGTCAGGTATATTGGAAAGGAAAAATTAGAATGGATGCCTGTAGCCATCTTGTTTTTAACCACTTCAATGCTAAGGACGCGCTCAGCGCATCCTCAGCATTACCGCTGGTGTGCTGAGGACGCGCTGAGCGCGTCCTCAGTTTGGGGTCAGCGTTCGGCCGGGTTCCGGCCGATCGCTGGCCCCTCCGGTGCGGGCTGACATCCTGGATGTCAGCCCGGCATCCGGACCAGCAGCCGCCATTATTAGGTGTCATCGCGGGGGCGCGATGAACACTAATTCAGGCGCCCCCCCGCATGTGCGGAGGAGGCGCCTGAAAGGGAGGGGGGGAGGTCCTTCGGACCTCTCTCCCTCCCGATCGGTGGCACACAGGGGCTTAACCCAGGCATCATTTGGAAGGGCACAGCCTGCCCTTCCAAATGATGCCTGGCATTAACCCCTGGGGAGCTGGATCGCAAATCGGCGCTGAAAAGCGCCGATTCGCGATCCTTCCGGGAGCTGGCCGACATCTTGGATGTCGGCCAAGCTTCCGGGAACTCCCCCAGAGGACTGGCGTCATCGTGCGCAGCACGATGACGCCAGTCCTACAGTTAACCCCTAACTGCCACCAACTGTGGAGATAGGGAGTTCCAATGAACTCCCTATCTCCCGATCCGTGGCAGCTAGGGGTTAAATTTTGATATCGTTGGATCGGCCAGAGCATGGCCGTTCCAACGATACCAAACATGAAAGTTAAAAAATTTGTAAAAAAAAAAAAAAATGAAAAATAAAAATAAAAAAAAAATTAAAAAAAAAATAAAAAAAAAAAAAAAACACTTTTTTTTTATTTTTTGGGTTTGTTAATGCAGCAATATTGTTCCCATTTCAATTATAATGTGAACAATGATGCTGCACTAACGATTTTTGTATGCGGTGCGTTTGTTAAAAATAGTGTCATTTTCCCCAAAAAAAAATGTAACGAGGCCCCATCTCTAATTTTTTTAACAAGCGCACCCCATACAAAATATAACCGCAATTGCTCGCATGTTAAAATGTGGAAAAAAACACTTTACACATTGTAAATTATTGAAAATACATATTTTATTGCATTTTTTGTTATAATATACAGACATGACATAACGTATACATATAATAATGACATATTATGAATCTACCGAGTCTGACGGAAAGAACGATATATAATATGTCGGTGTCATATACTAAAATAAGCCTTCAAAACACGTTTAAACATGATGCGCAAAACAGGTAAAAAATGACCTCAGCACAGGGGCGGGAAAAGCCTCAGCAGCGAAAGGGTTAAATAAAAAGTATTTTCTTTTTCAATTTTCCCTAGTTTTAGAAATGAACAGAGATTTTTTTTTTAAATAGTTCACGGCTAGGTGACCAGACATGAGGGAACCTTAAAATGTCTTTATTTGATATAATGCCAAGCTAAGTGCTAGATTTGTTATAACTAAATTTAATGGTCTGTTTTAAGTCTTTAAAACAAAAAGATATTTTTTTATGGGTAAAGGAATAAAGTTAAAATCTTTGTAATGTATGTTTATATTCACAAAATATATTTTTATAATCAAGGTATATTTTATTATATTTACAGTAGAAAATATATGCTCCAATAAATATTGTAGAGTATAGGATTGGTAAATAGTATAATTACTGAAGTATAATTTTGTGATTTAACTAGAAAGGAATTTACTTAGTTTGAGAGGAGTAGAGGCATAAATTTTATTCTGGCATGAGACTCAAAGTCTACACTGAGAATAGAGGGTTTTTGTGCAGATTGACCTCTTGACATGATGAGAAAGATATTAAAAATTAAATGGTGGAATTAATTAAGAAGTGCAATACTGCCCTCTAGAGGATAGTAAATATTATATTTAACCCTTTCGCTGCTGAGGCTTTTCCCGCCCCTGTGCTGAGGTCATTTTTTACCTGTTTTGCGCATCATGTTTAAACCTGTTTTGAAGGCTTATTTTAGTATATGACATCGACATATATATATCGTTCTTTCCGTCAGACTCGGTAGATTCATAATATGTCATTATTATATGTATACGTTATGTCATGTTTGTATATTATAACAAAAAATGCAATAAAATATGTATTTTCAATAATTTACAGCGTTAAAATGGATGCCTGTAGCCATCTTGTTTTTAACCACTTCAATGCTAAGGACGCGCTCAGCGCATCCTCAGCATTACCGCCTGGTGTGCTGAGGACGCGCTGAGCGCGTCCTCAGTTTGGGGTCAGCGTTCGGCCGGGTTCCGGCCGATCGCTGGCCCCTCCGGTGCGGGCTGACATCCTGGATGTCAGCCCGGCATCCGGACCAGCAGCCGCCATTATTAGGTGTCATCGCGGGGGCGCGATGACACCTAATTCAGGCGCCCCCCCGCATGTGCGGAGGAGGCGCCTGAAAGGGAGGGGGGGAGGTCCTTCGGACCTCTCTCCCTCCCGATCGGTGGCACACAGGGGCTTAACCCAGGCATCATTTGGAAGGGCACAGCCTGCCCTTCCAAATGATGCCTGGCATTAACCCCTGGGGAGCTGGATCGCAAATCGGCGCTGAAAAGCGCCGATTCGCGATCCTTCCCGGGAGCTGGCCGACATCTTGGATGTCGGCCAAGCTTCCGGGAACTCCCCCAGAGGACTGGCGTCATCGTGCGCAGCACGATGACGCCAGTCCTACAGTTAACCCCTAACTGCCACCAACTGTGGAGATAGGGAGTTCCAATGAACTCCCTATCTCCCGATCCGTGGCAGCTAGGGGTTAAATTTTGATATCGTTGGATCGGCCAGAGCATGGCCGTTCCAACGATACCAAACATGAAAGTTAAAAAATTTGTAAAAAAAAAAAAAAAATGAAAAATAAAAATAAAAAAAAATTAAAAAAAAAAAAAATAAAAAAATAAACACTTTTTTTTTATTTTTTTGGGTTTGTTAATGCAGCAATATTGTTCCCATTTCAATTATAATGTGAACAATGATGCTGCACTAACGATTTTTGTATGCGGTGCGTTTGTTAAAAATAGTGTCATTTTCCCAAAAAAAAATGTAACGAGGCCCCATCTCTAATTTTTTAACAAGCGCACCCCATACAAAATAAACCGCAATTGCTCGCATGTTAAAATGTGGAAAAAAACACTTTACACATGTAAATTATTGAAAATACATATTTTATTGCATTTTTTGTTATAATATACAGACATGACATAACGTATACATATAATAATGACATATTATGAATCTACCGAGTCTGACGGAAGAACGATATATAATATGTCGGTGTCATATACTAAATAAGCCTTCAAAACACGTTTAAACATGATGCGCAAAACAGGTAAAAAATGACCTCAGCACAGGGGCGGGAAAAGCCTCAGCAGCGAAAGGGTTAAATAAAAAAGTATTTTCTTTTTCAATTTTCCCTAGTTTTAGAAATGAACAGAGATTTTTTTTTTAAATAGTTCACGGCTAGGTGACCAGACATGAGGGAACCTTAAAATGTCTTTATTTGATATAATGCCAAGCTAAGTGCTAGATTTGTTATAACTAAATTTAATGGTCTGTTTTTAAGTCTTTAAAACAAAAAGATATTTTTTTATGGGTAAAGGAATAAAGTTAAAATCTTTGTAATGTATGTTTATATTCACAAAATATATTTTTATAATCAAGGTATATTTTATTATATTTACAGTAGAAAATATATGCTCCAATAATATTGTAGAGTATAGGATTGGTAATAGTATAATTACTGAAGTATAATTTTGTGATTTAACTAGAAAGGAATTACTTAGTTTGAGAGGAGTAGAGGCATAAATTTTATTCTGGCATGAGACTCAAAGTCTACACTGAGAATAGAGGGTTTTTGTGCAGATTGACCTCTTGACATGAGATAAGATATATAAAAATTAAATGGTGGAATTAATTAAGAAGTGCAATACTGCCCTCTAGAGGATAGTAAATATTATATTTAACCCTTTCGCTGCTGAGGCTTTTCCCGCCCCTGTGCTGAGGTCATTTTTTACCTGTTTTGCGCATCATGTTTAAACCTGTTTTGAAGGCTTATTTTAGTATATGACATCGACATATTATATATCGTTCTTTCCGTCAGACTCGGTAGATTCATAATATGTCATTATTATATGTATACGTTATGTCATGTTTGTATATTATAACAAAAAATGCAATAAAATATGTATTTTCAATAATTTACAGCGTGTAAAGTGTTTTTTTCCACATTTTAACATGCGAGCAATTGCGGTTATATTTTGTATGGGGTGCGCTTGTTAAAAAAATTAGAGATGGGGTCTCGTTACATTTTTTTTGGGGAAAATGACACCATTTTTAACAAACGCACCGCATACAAAAATCGTTAATGCAGCATCATTGTTCACATTATAATTGAAATGGGAACAATATTGCTGCATTAACAAAACAAAAAAAAAAAAAAAAGTGTTTATTTTTTTTTTTTTAATTTTTTTTTTAATTTTTTTTATTCTTATTTTCTTTTTTCTTTTTTTTTACAATTTTTTTTACTTTCATGTTTGGTATCGTTGGAACGGCCATGCTCTGGCCGATCCAACGATATCAAAATTTAACCCCTAACTGCCACGGATCGGGAGATAGGGAGTTCATTGGAACTCCCTATCTCCACACTTCGTGGCAGTTAGGGGTTAATGCTAGGACTGGCGTCATCGTGCTGCGCACGATGACGCCAGTCCTCTGGGGGAGTTCCCGGAAGCTTGGCCGACATCCAAGATGTCGGCCAGCTCCCGGGAAGGATCGCAAATCGGCGCTTTTCAGCGCCGATTTGCGATCCAGCTCCCCAGGGGTTAATGCCAGGCATCATTTGGAAGGGCAGGCTGTGCCCTTCCAAATGATGCCTGGGTTAAGCCCCTGTGAGCCGCCGATCGGGAGGGAGAGAGGTCCGAAGGACCTCCCCCCCCTCCCTTTCAGGCGCCTCCTCCGCACATGCGGGGGGGGCGCCTGAATTATGTGTCATCGCGGGGGCGCGATGACACATAATAATGGCGGCCACTGCTCCGGATGCCGGGCTGACATCCAGGATGTCAGCCCGCACCGGAGGGGCCAGCGATCGGCCGGAACCCGGCCGAACGCTGACCCCAATGCGAGGACGCGCTCAGCGCGTCCTCCGCATACCAGCGGGAATGCTGAGGACGCGCTGAGCGCGTCCTTAGCATTCAAGTGGTTAATATAATGGATAGATTGCCAGTGACGTCAAATTGACTATAATTGGAGATACGACAATGCAGTCAAGCATTCCAGGACATGAGGCATTCAGAGACTTACATACAAGGCTAGCAGACCATCCCAGGACAATGCACTCAAAACTTCACAACAAATCTCTAACTCACACCAAATCTCTAACTCCCATGCAATAATTATCTGATATTGATAATTTTCACAGATTCCAAAAACAATATTACATAAAGAATATTCCAAGGCAGTAACTCATTTAATCCAGATTGGAGGTAATGTATGAAAGCTATTTTTATTCAGATTAATGTAATTATATATATATTTGGAGTATTTCTTGCAACAGATAGACTGAGATTTCTCAGATACTGTTAGATCCAGAATCTAAAATATTTCTATTCTGCAGATAGAGATATGAAGAAGAATCGGATATAAGGATTTATCCTAAAGAAACTATTGTAAGATTGATATACCGATATATATATATATTGAATTTGGAAATTACTGTGATTGAAATTAATAAGCAAGGAATTATATAACTACAATAAAAAAAAAGCAGAAGATTAGAAGCTTAATTCTCGATATTAGGGGAGGATTCACTAAATAAGTTTTTATTACTTATCATTCTAAAAATAGAATACGTGATAGCTCATCTTTTGTTGATCCAAGTAGCATAGAGAGATACATATATCTCTACAAGATCTAGCTTGTTAAACATTGGTTTGCTGGGAAATACATGTTTCGTTAAGCAGAATTGTTTATTAACCATTTGTGTATTAGTTACTAACTGATAAGGTAAATGATATTAATCATATATGCAATTACTAACAGGAGATACAGTTGTGTTCAAAATTATTCAACCCCCAATGCTGTAAAGGGTTTTAGGGAATTTAGTGTACATTTGTAATTGTATTCAGAATGAAATCCTACAAGGACTTTTTAAAGAACCATATGCAACTAAATGACATCAATTGGTTTTGTAATACAGTAGTAAATGTTTCTTTTGTGAATTCTTCATTGACACAATTATTCAACCCCTTAAAGACTACCACTCTGAAGAACAGAGGTTCATTCAAATGTTTTCAATCAGGTATTGAAAACACCTGTGGATGTCACGGAGCAGCAATAAAGCATAATAAGCACCAATTAGGCAGCTTTAAAATGACTGTGATACTCAGCTCCTTCTAGACATTTACTGGTGTGGTTACAAACATGGTGAAGTCAAGAGAATGGTCCAGGAAGACAAGAGAAGAGGTGATTACTCTTCACTGGAAAGGCAATGGCTATAAGAAGATTGCAAAGATGTTAAACATACCAAGAGAGACCATAGGAAGCATCGTTCGCAAATTCAAGGCAAAGGGCACTGTTGAAATGCTACCTGGTCATGGCAGAAAGAAGATGCTGACTTCGACTGCTGTGCGCTACCTGAAGCGTAGAGTGGAGAAAAGTCCCCGTGTGACTGCTGAGGAACTGAGAAAAGATTTGTCAGATGTGGGTACTGAAGTTTCAGCTCAGACAATACGGCACACACTGCGTAATGAAGGCCTCCATGCCAGAACTCCCAGGTGCACCCCCTTGCTGTCTCCAAAGAATAAGAAGAGTCGACTGCAGTATGCCAAAAGTCATGTGGACAAACCACAGAAGTTTTGGGATAGTGTTCTGTGGACTGATAAAACAAAATTAAAACTGTTTGGGCCCATGGATCAACGCTATGTTTGAAGGAGGAAGAACAAGGCCTATGAAGAAAAGAACACCTTGCCTACTTTGAAGCATGGCGGGGGGGTCAATCATGCTTTGGGGCTGTTTTGCTTCTGCAGGTACAGGGAAGCTTCAGCGTGTGCAAGGTACCATGAATTCTCTTCAGTACCAGGAGATATTGGGTGACAATGTGATGCAGTCCGTCACAAACCTGAGGCTTGGGAGACGTTGGACCTTTCAACAGGACAATGATCCCAAGCATACCTCCAAGTCCACTAGAGCATGGTTGCAGATTAAAGGCTGGAACATTTTGGAGTGGCCATCACAGTCACCTGACTTAAATCCGATTGAGAACCTCTGGTGGGACTTAAAGAATGCAGTTGCAGTGCGCAAGCCTAAGAATGTGACTGAACTGGAGGCGTTTGCCCATGACGAATGGACGAAGATACCCGTAGATTGCTGCAAGACACTTGTGTCAAGCTATGCTTCACGTTTAAAAGCTGTTATAACTGTAAAAGGATGTTGTACTAAGTACTAAGATTGAATGTCACTGGGGGGTTGAATAAAACTGATAATGATGTGAGCACAGAAAAGACATTTGTGGTTATTTCATTATAAATGTTATGTTATATTTGTCTGACCTACACGTGCCTCTTTGATTTAATTGTAAGCAAGATGACTGAATGATCAAAATCAATGTCAAACTGGCCAAAACACTCAATTTCAGTGGGGGTTGAATAATTTTGAACACAACTGTACATATATTGTGAAGCTAGTTTCTATGTGCTGATTGATTGTGGTTTATAAATTTTTGTTTATGATATGAGATTTGAAACTTTTTTGTATACGTAATAAATATATATATTTTTATCCGATTATTGATTAGTGTATTCTTCAAAGCAAAACACAGACAATTAAAAGAATTTAGGAGAATTTCTAGGAAATTTAAACAATTGATATTTGTGTCTCGTATAGGTTTCTTATTGAATAATAATCCCTGACATATTGGAGGCACTGAACCGAGATTGTAGTTTTTGTTTGGAATATAACTGTCGGTATTGTCTGATTAGACAGAGGTAAAATATATATATATTTTGACTCCTTGTTGTTGTATTTTGACTTGTGGTTTTACGGTTGTCTACTAAACAGTGTAAAAAATGTCAGAGTCAGAATCTGAGACTCATGAAGATGTACATATACATGCAGATCAAATAGTATTGATAGATGTTATGTCTTATCTAAAGGACAAGTTACACATCACAGACGATTTATTTGATTGGATAAAGGAATTGCAATCAAATGTTTCAAGTTATGCTGATTCAAACCAGTGACTAGATGACGATTCTGATGAAGTAACCAGTGTCCATGACAATTTACCAGAAAGTGATAATGAAATGATTAATACAAATGTTTGTATGGTTGATGATTTAACCCCTTCCCTGTCAAGAGAAGGAAAATGTATTTTATCTCCCCAGACTAAGTGCGAGCAAGCCGAGAAGGACAACACAGCTGCCAAGAGCATGCCTGAGAGAGGAAATTCTGTCGGTAAAATCTGTACAAAACCTAATTTCATAACTCACTCTAAATTTCTCTGTAAATTGCATAGCATTGAAGACCGATATTATGTGAATGTAGAATTACAAGATAATTTACCACATATTACGTCCTTGCTAGACACTGGAAGCCAGGTTACATTAGTATCGGCTAATTATTTTGACCAGGTTCAAGAACTGTCCTCCAGGAAGCCTAGATTAGATAAATCTAATGCTAATCTAGTGAGTGTGAGTGTCACATCTCTTAAGTTCTGGGCACAGCTTAATTGGATTTTAAATTGGGGAATAAAGTAATTCGGCATCCAACGCTTATCGTGGATCTGCCCCAAAATCGCCTAATTATTGGAATGGACCTTCTCAAAAGGTTAAATCCAATCATTGATTTTATCAATGAGGTTATCTGGTCCCAAGTAAATGTTCCAATCAGCTACGATAGATCCCAATCCCATCACGCTCAGCGTAACTGCCACGTGATTGAGGAAAGGCCAGATTCTATTGAAGTCCACTTCAGAAATAGCCAGACACCTGATATCTCTTTCTTAAGGCCAAAGCCCCTGACTCCAGGAGAGCAGGAGGATAACACCATATGTGTTCCCCCCGAGAGAATTCGAGATATATGTCTGGAAAATGACATGATAATTATTCACCTCCACAAGAGGGAGACAGAACCAAATGGGTATAGTGACCATTCTCAGTTCTTAACTGAAATAGAGAGGATAAATGAAGAGGTATTTTTCCCTATACATGTAAATAGTTTAGCTAGAGAAAAAATGGCTAAGCTAGATTTGCACCAAGAAAATAGCTAACTTTAAAGTGATCAGATACCCCAATCCACAAGATGAGTGGATAACAGATCTAGATAATGACGGAGACAGTCATAATGTTATTGGAAAATGTATGTTATGTATTTCTAGAAGAAATAAAACTGCCAAGCTCAATTGCATGATTGTCATCCTAGATCTCATCAGAATGTGAAAATGGACCAGCAGAAGACACTTAACTAGTATCATGTGAAGTGATGTTTTAATTAACATGTGATTCTTCTTCCCAGCATTCAGATGTTTAACTCAAGCTAGTAGATAGACTAGATCCGTACGGTTAATTAAATTTAATCAGAGATCAGAGTCTCTATAGGGAATTTGAGTGAAATCGCTAGTCTATGAATGGTTATTTATACTCTTTCTTTCAACAGAAATAGAGAAAAGTGGTTAATCCGAACTGCGACGCTAATCCGCAAAGATGAGTCGGACCACCAAGGAGATTGCGATTATCTGGAAATTCTACGGTTTTCTGCACAATTCCAAGCAGATCCAATGCTAAAGTCCCATGCGAATCAAGCTCATGCAAGCCTGAAAGACATGCTGGATAAAGCCAGGATACCGTTGATTGCTATGTACAAGAACCACCAAAGGAAAAGATTTGCCGCATATTTTATTGCAACCGCTGTTTTACTACAGAAAAAGAAGCAAATGTTTTCCGGAAGGATCTGGTACAAAACCAGAAAATGTTAATACCTACACCAGTGATTCTCGTGAAAGTTCCTAAAGAATCAAGAGTTGTTATCGGAGAAGTTACTTTTAATAAATGAAGTCTGGTATGACGAGATACAAATCGTTGACGTATTCCAAGGGCAAGAGATACCTATGAATCCAGATTTGAAATTTCTGCTAGAGAACAAGTCTGACTATACTATTGAACTTTTAATAAAGAAAGATAATCTAACGATTTATGCTCCAATGTATTCACAGCTTGATCATCAATTGCTATCTGCTTATAACGGGCCAAAAATTACAGAGATTGTGATTTGTATAGTAATTATGTTTCTAACTGGATTATTGTACTAACAAAGAAAGTACGTACACTGAAGTTTAAAAACACTGCATCTTCAATTAATAAATGGATGAAAGAAGAAAAACGTGTTGCGAAAGGTGGAAACCTAGCCTAATTGGTAAAAGGTGGAAATATTGCATGCTTCCATCCAGTTCTCTTACAAGGAACAGATGAAACCAAAGGGGGGTTATGTCAGGTATATTGGAAAGGAAAAATTAAAATGGATGCCTGTAGCCATCTTGTTTTTAAATAGAAAGTCTTTTCTTTTTCAATTTTCCCTAGTTTTAGAAATGAACAGAGATTTTTTTTTAAATAGTTCACAGCTAGGTGACCAGGCATGAGGGAACCTTAAAATGTCTTTATTTGATATAATGCCAAGCTAAATGCTAGATTTGTTATAACTAAATTTATTGGTCTGTTTTAAGTCTTTAAAACAAAAAGATATTTTTTTATGGGTAAAGGACTAAAGTTAAAATCTTTGTAATGTATGTTTATATTCACGAAATATATTTTTATAATCAAGGTATATTTTATTATATTTACAGTAGAAAATATATGCTCCAATAAATATTGTAGAGTATAGGATTGGTAAATAGTATAATTACTGAAGTATAATTTTGTGATTTAACTAGAAAGGAATTTACTTAGTTTGAGAGGAGTGGAGGCATAAATTTTATTCTGGCATGAGACTCAAAGTCTACACTGAGAATAGAGGGTTTTTGTGCAGATTGACCTCTTGACATGAGATAAGATATATAAAAATTAAATGGTGGAATTAATTCAGAAGTGCAATACTGCCCTCTAGAGGATAGTAAATATTATATTTAATATAATGGATAGATTGCCAGTGACGTCAAATTGACTATAATTGGAGATACGACAATGCAGTCAAGCATTCCAGGACATGAGGCATTCAGAGACTTACATACAAGGCTAGCAGACCATCCCAGGACAATGCACTCAAAACTTCACAACAAATCTCTAACTCACACCAAATCTCTAACTCCCATGCAATAATTATCTGATATTGATAATTTTCACAGATTCCAAAAACAATATTACATAAAGAATATTCCAAGGCAGTAACTCATTTAATCCAGATTGGAGGTAATGTATGAAAGCTATTTTTATTCAGATTAATGTAATTATATATATATTTGGAGTATTTCTTGCAACAGATAGACTGAGATTTCTCAGATACTGTTAGATCCAGAATCTAAAATATTTCTATTCTGCAGATAGAGATATGAAGTAGAATCGGATATAAGGATTTATCCTAAAGAAACTATTGTAAGATTGATATACCGATATATATACATATTGAATTTGGAAATTACTGTGATTGAAATTAATAAGCAAGGAATTATTTAACTACAAAAAAAAAAAGCAGAAGATTAGAAGCTTAATTCTCGATATTAGGGGATGATTCACTAAATAAGTTTTTATTACTTATCATTCTAAAAATAGAATAAGTGATAGCTCATCTTTTGTTGATCCAAGTAGCATAGAGAGATACATATATCTCTACAAGATCTAGCTTGTTAAACATTGGTTTGCTGGGAAATACATGTTTCGTTAAGCAGAATTGTTTATTAACCATTTGTGTATTAGTTACTAACTGATAAGGTAAATGATATTAATCATATATGCAGTTACTAACAGGAGATACAGGTTGTGTTCAAAATTATTCAACCCCCAATGCTGTAAAGGGTTTTAGGGAATTTAGATGTAAAATGACATCAATTGGTTTTGTAATACAGTAGAAAATGTTTCTTTTGTGAATTTTTCATTGACACAATTATTCAACCCCTTAAAGACTACCACTCTGAAGAACAGAGGTTCATTCAAGTGTTTTCAATCAGGTATTGAAAACACCTGTGGATGTCATGGAGCAGCAATAAAGCATAATAAGCACCAATTAGGCAGCTTTAAAATGACTGTGATACTCAGCTCCTTCTAGACATTTACTGGTGTGGTTACAAACATGGTGAAGTCAAGAGAATGGTCCAGGAAGACAAGAGAAGAGGTGATTACTCTTCACAGGAAGGGCAATGGCTATAAGAAGATTGCAAAGATGTTAAACATACCAAGAGAGACCATAGGAAGCATCGTTCGCAAATTCAAGGCAAAGGGCACTGTTGAAACGCTACCTGGTCGTGGCAGAAAGAAGATGCTGACTTCGACTGCTGTGCGCTACCTGAAGCGTAGAGTGGAGAAAAGTCCCCGTGTGACTGCTGAGGAACTGAGAAAAGATTTGTCAGATGTGGGTACTGAAGTTTCAGCTCAGACAATATGGCGCACACTGTGTAATGAATGCCTCCATGCCAGAACTCCCAGGCGCACCCCCTTGCTGTCTCCAAAGAATAAGAAGAGTCGACTGCAGTATGCCAAAAGTCATGTGGACAAACCACAGACGTTTTGGGATAGTGTTCTGTGGACTGATGAAACAAAATTAGAACTGTTTGGGCCCATCGATCAACGCTATGTTTGGAGGAGGAAGAACAAGGCCTATGAAGAAAAGAACACCTTGCCTACTGTGAAGCATGGCAGGGGGTCAATCATGCTTTGGGGCTGTTTTGCTTCTGCAGGTACAGGGAAGCTTCAGCGTGTGCAAGGTACCATGAATTCTCTTCAGTACCAGGAGATATTGGATGACAATGTGATGCAGTCCGTCACAAACCTGAGGCTTGGGAGACGTTGGACTTTTCAACGGGACAATGATCCCAAGCATACCTTCAAGTCCACTAGAGCATGGTTGCAGATTAAAGGCTGGAACATTTTGGAGTGGCCATCGCAGTCACCTGACTTAAATCCGATTGAGAACCTCTGGTGGGACTTAAAGAAAGCAGTTGCAGTGCGCAAGCCTAAGAATGTGACTGAACTGGAGGCTTTTGCCCATGACGAATGGGCGAAGATACCCGTAGATCGCTGCAAGACACTTGTGTCAAGCTATGCTTCACGTTTAAAAGCTGTTATAACTGTAAAAGGATGTTGTACTAAGTACTAAGATTGAATGTCACTTGGGGGTTGAATAAAACTGATAATGATGTGAGCACAGAAAAGACTTTTGTGGTTATTTCATTATAAATGTTATGTTATATTTGTCTGACCTACACGTGCCTCTTTGATTTAATTGTAAGCAAGATGACTGAATGATCAAAATCAATGTCAAACTGGCCAAAACACTCAATTTCAGTGGGGGTTGAATAATTTTGAACACAACTGTACATATATTGTGAAGCTAGTTTCTATGTGCTGATGGATTGTGGTTTATAAATTTTTGTTTATGATATGAGATTTGAAACTTTTTTGTAAACGTAATAAATATATATATTTTTATCCGATTATTGATTAGTGTATTCTTCAAAGCAAAACACAGACAATTAAAAAGAATTTAGGAGAATTTCTAGGAAATATAAACGATTGATATTTGTGTCTCGTTTAAGTTTCTTATTGAATAATAATCCCTGACATATTGGAGGCAGCTGCCGAGATAAATCCAATATACATATTGGAGGCACGTGCAGGGATAAGTCCGACAGAGTGGAGAGAGGCTCATACTTCCATATGTGGTGGTCTTGCAGTAAGATCGAGGCCTGGTGGAAAGAGGTGGCGCAGCTGAGCTCTAGTATTATAGGTAGCACAGTAGACCCCCTTCCGGAGATCTTACTTATTCAACAGTTTCCTAACTCCTTATCCAGGCACCAGAGACAGTTACTAGCTCATATTTTATCAGTCTCTTCGCTTCTGGTGGCGGTGCGTTGGAAGTCGGAGGAAGTTCCTCCCATTTCGGCTATCACAGATAGGCTGTCAGACTTTCATCTTTTAGACAGTATGTCCAGGAGGGTTGCGGGGATGAAGCCTTCTCAGAGAAACTTCTGGTTCCCATGGAGAAGAAATCACATTGATTATGTTGGCCCATGGATGGGTAAGATGTTTTTGATTTTGGTGGATGCTTACTCTAAATGGATAGAGGTGTACCCCTTAAATAATTCCACCTCCGCAGTAACTGTTCAATGTCTCAGAGTTTTGGTCAACATGGAATACCCAAAATGGTGGTATCAGACAATGGCAGCAGTTTTCACAAAAACAAATAGTGATGGATATACAAGGAAAATATATATAAATCTCAAGATTCCTCAAGCTCGTCCCTGGGCGTCTCTACACAGCATACATAGTAATGAAAAATTGGGAATCTGGAGAAACAATAAGACACGCTATTGTGCAATATATTGTGTAAAATCACAAATAAAGGCCCACATGAATCGCACTCACAGGATTTAAGGTCTTTAAGGCATATCATCAAACATAGTTGTTACCCCACATCTGCATAACTACTATGTTTGATGACATGCCTTGGAGTCTAAATGCACCCTTCACCTTTCCAGCCTGGTGTTTAAGAGCTTTTCTGGGAAGCTGCCATCCTATCTGAATAGACTGCTTCCCCCAGCAGCTCCCTCATCCTATAACCTCCGATCCAGGACCAGCACCTTACTTGCAATACCACAATACAAAAAGACAGTGGCTCGGTCCTCATTTTCCTACAGAGCACCACAATTATGGAATAACCTCCCAGACACCATCAAATCTTCCCCCAGTCTTAAGTCACTCAAGAGCTCCTTACTAACATACCTCAATACAGAATGCACCTGTAAACATGTAACATAATGACTATTTCCTACATATTTATTTTCTGTTAACCTGTATATTTGTGCTGTTTTTTTAACCACTTCGCTGCTGAGGACGCGCTCAGCGCGTCCTCAGCAGTCCCGCTGGTGTGCTGAGGACGCGCTGAGCGCGTCCTCACATTGGGGTCAGCGTTCGGCCGGGTTCCGGCCGATCGCTGGCCCCTCCGGTGCGGGCTGACATCCTGGATGTCAGCCCGGCATCCGGACCAGCAGCCGCCAGAATTAGGTGTCATCGCGGGGGCGCGATGACACCTAATTCAGGCGCCCCCCCGCATGTGCGGAGGAGGCGCCTGAAAGGGAGGGGGGGAGGTCCTTCGGACCTCTCTCCCTCCCGATCGGCGGCGCACAGGGGTTAACCCAGGCATCATTTGGAAGGGCACAGCCTGCCCTTCCAAATGATGCCTGGCATTAACCCCTGGGGAGCTGTATCGCGAATCGGCGCTGAAAAGCGCCGGTTCGCAATCCTTTCCCGGAGCTGGCCGACATCTTGGATGTCGGCCAAGCCTCCGGGAACTCCCCCAGAGGACTGGCGTCATCGTGCGTAGCACGATGACGCCAGTCCTAGAGTTAACCCCTAACTGCCACCAACTGTGGAGATAGGGAGTTCCAATGAACTCCCTATCTCCCGATCCGTGGCAGCTAGGGGTTAAATTTTGGTATCGTTGGATCGGCCAGAGCATGGCCGTTCCAACGATACCAAACACTACAGTGAAAAATTTTGTAAAAAAAAAAAAAATGAAAAATAAAAAAAAACAAAATTAAAAAAAAAAATTAAAAAAAAAAATTAAACACTTTTTTTTATTTTTTTGGGTTTGTTAATGCAGCAATATTGTTCCCATTTCAATTATAATGTGAACAATGATGCTGCGCTAACGATTTTTGTATGCGGTGCGTTTGTTAAAAATAGTGTCATTTTCCCCAAAAAAAAATGTAACGAGACCCCATCTCTAATTTTTTTAACAAGCGCACCCCATACAAAATATAACCGCAATTGCTCGCATGTTAAAATGTGGAAAAAACACTTTACACATTGTAAATTATTGAAAATACATATTTTATTGCATTTTTTGTTATAATATACAGACATGACATAACGTATACATATAATAATGACATATTATGAATCTACCGAGTCTGACGGAAAGAACGATATATAATATGTCTGGGTCATATACTGAAATAAGCCTTCAAAACACGTTTAAACATGATGCGCAAAACAGGTAAAAATGACCTCAGCATAGGGGCGGGAAAAGCCTCAGCAGCGAAAGGGTTAATATCTTGCATTGTATTACTTTGTATTTCTGTAACTGTAACACTTCAATGTTCTTGAACCCAGGACATACTTGAAAACGAGAGAAATCTCAATGTATCCTTCCTGGTAAAATCCTTTATAAATAAATAAATAAATAAAGACCTTAAATCCTGTGAGTGCGATTCATGGCAACCTTTATTTGTGATTTTACACAATATATTGCACAATAGCGTGTCTTATTGTTTCTCCAGATTCCCAATTTTTCATTACTATATAATGGCAGCAGTTTTACAAGTATGGAGTTTCAAGAGTTTATGGCTCGAAATGGTATTAAACACATAACCACAGCACCTTACCATGCAGCGTCCAATGGACTGGCAGAAAGGGCGGTGCAGACATTTGAAAGCTGATGAAAAAACATGCGTACGACGCGCGTTTCTAATTGTCAAAAACGCTCATAAAACGCCTGACAAAAAACGCGCGTAAAACGCGCATATGAGATACGATCAGGTGTGAACCCAGCCTAAGAAACAGGGAGGTTTGTGAGGGTCCTGAGAATGAGCAACAGCACGGCACTACTGGCCTGCTCTACAGTGTGGCCCACTCAGGTCTCACAAGGTTTTAGCTTGATTGTGCCATTGCAGGGACAACTGCTCCATATGCAAATCAGAGTGCTTCACCCAGAAAGGGTTGCCAGTGCTGAAATGCCAAGGAACTCATCCCTGCTCGAGAGGTGCAGCAACCCCCCCAATGATCATTTTGGCCTTGTTAAGCCTCGTCAGGAGGGTATAGCTGACACCACTCTAGGCACATCGAGCTGCGGGCACCCACCGTAGAGCAGGCCACTAGTACCATTGCTCATCCTCAGGACCCTCACAAACCTCTCCTTTTCTCACTTCAAGTGTACGGGGTATTCCAGACGTGGACCCTTTGCTCCCACATATGCCTCCCAAACATGTTTTTGCAGCCATTAAGAGTTCTAAATGATAAAGTTTACAGGATGGTTTTAAATTTTATTTACAGATACAGGACTTAGATATGTGTTTATATCTTGAGTTTGAAACGCTCCTTTGTTCTTTTCTGCTACCATAGCAACAAAAACAGTTGGGTGGGGTTTGACACAAGCATACAAATGTTCACTTTTATATATTAAATTGACTCCCAATTTGTTACCCTAGCATCCAACGATCTAGGGAGCATTTTTCAGCAAGCCATTCATTACAGATAATGGAGAGTACTGTGACGTGCGTCACTTTGGACTTGAAGTACATGGGCCTAGAAATGTATTTGAGGGGTGCAGGCCTGAAGTTTCATATTTAGTACAGAAAAGACATAAGCCTCCATTAAGGGTATTTCTTCAGGTAATAGAGATTTTGGCTGAGCCGGCAGATACCGGGGGTCGACCTGCAGGCCGAGCAAGCTTCAGATCTCGCTCCAATCAAGGCTCTACCTCTACACAGTCCTCTGTGGAAGCAAGCACTTCCACTGGTTTCTTCCCTTAGAGAGGAAGGTCCTGGCAAGGTCGAGGCCAGAGATGCTCCTTCTATTCCTGACGACCTACATGTACATCAGTTTAACATTATTAAACATTATTCTTCCCTTGTAAGAGTGGGAGGTCGCCTCCGGGCTTTTTTTTCCCGCAATTGGGTGTCGCTTATGTCAGACCCTTTGGTTATGGATGTAGTTCAGGGTTTCTGCATAAATTTTCTGGGTCTTTCATTACAGTCAGAGCTCCCTCCTCAACTATCGGGGACCCTACATGCTCTGCTTCAGGCAGAAGTGTCAGACCTCTGCTACAAAGGGGCAATAGAGTTGGTCTCTCCGTCACCTACAGGTTTTGTGAGCAATTTGACAGTGGTGAAAAAAGGAGTCGGCTCACGTTTGGTAATCAACCTAGACACTCTGAATGAATGGGTCTTGTACCGACATTTCAAAATGGAGGGCATTGCTACCCCAAGGAGAGTCTCTTTCGGGAGGATTGGTTGGTAAAACTGGACCTGAAAGATGCGTAACTGACAGTTCTGATTTCTCAGGAGCAACGTGACTTCTTGGAGTTTGCATGGAAGGGGAAGATGTGGTGGTTCACATGCCTTCCTTTCAGACGGTCATCCGCCCCATGGTGCTTTACCAAGTTCCTGAAGCTGGTAGTTGCGTCTCTCCACTCGAGAGACGTGTGTATGATTATTTACCTGAATGACAGCCTCCTGATTTCCCATTCATATTCTCAGTTACTTCTACACTTCCAGTGGACTATCTCTCTTTTGCAGGATTTGGGGTTCCTAATAAGTTTGGGAAAGTTGCTGCTCTCTCCGACTCATCGGATGAAATTCCTGGGCTTTATAGTAGACTCTTCTCACTTGACCCTCAGCCTTCCGCAGCCCAGGATGTCTACTATAAAAAAGGACATTCTGGCATTGCTAGGAGACCCTGTGTCACGTTTCCACCCCTGCCTCCTGATGGTGAGAACGATCCGGGCCAGCTCTTACCTTATCTGGGCTATTCCATTCCTCCCTCTCCACTCCTGGATTCCCTTGCAGCAGGTCTGGCCTGAGATCACATGCTCTGCTCTCCTCTATATTTATCCAGCCACTTCAATTGCTCGGGGCTCTTGCATGGGTCATTGCTCCGAGGGTCTGTTGGCGTATGCTCAGCGATTCCTTGTGTATGACTTTGGCCTGGTTCTGACTATTCTGTTGTGTATTCCCTTTGCTCTGTTTATTGATATTCTGTGTACTGACCCTTAGCTTGTCTGACTACCCGCTGTGGTTACTGATCTCTGGCTTTGTTTATGACTATGTCTTTGGTATTGTCCCTTGTGTCCTGTCTCTTGTTCTATGTGTCATGCAGCACTGAGGTTCCCTTCCCTTAGATTAGACTGCCATTCTACGGACCGTATCCAGAACAGGGTTCCCTTTAGTTTACTGCTGGGTGCCAGTCTGTTATTATTTTCTCCTTTAACCCTTGCCTTTCCTTTTGTACTGGTATCTGTAACCTGTGGTTTTGTTCTGTGTATTATGCAGCCATCGGCAATCCTAAAGGGCTACCTATCCTGCATGAAGGGCCCACATTGGCTCACGCCGGGTGCCCCATGACACCCCGAGTCCCCCTCTGTTGTTTGGCCCATACTATCGGATTGTTGGTTGTGGCAAGATCAGCGATTCCTCCGGCTCCTCTCCACTGGAGCCCTCCAGCGCTTGAAGGCCCATTCTCTGTTTGGGCCTAGACTACACGGACTCAATCTCCCTGACACAGGAAGCATGCTCGATTTCACCTGGTGACTGAACCATATGGAAACCTGGAAAGGGAAACCCGCATGATCTCTCCCCTGTCAGTGGTCAATGAATCAGACACGAGTCGACTTGGCTGGGGTGCCAGGTGCGGCACTTGGGAAAACAGGGCCACTGGTCACAGTCCGAGAACTAACTCCACATCAATTGCCTAGAACTCCTGGGAGGTCTTTTTACCCTGAGATGCTTCACTCCACTGACTGGCCTGTGCTCTGTTCTACTGAAACTGGACAATGTTTTGACTGTCCGTTACATAAACGGCTTTGGGGCCCGCGTTTGTCCCAACTGACCTAGAGATAGTATCCTGGGCTCTGGGATTACTGCTTCCAAATCCGGAACTCTGTCCAGGCGCAATTCATCCCTGGCCTATCCATCGTAGTTGTGGACTGGAACTCGAGACATCTAAATGACTAGAATGACTGGCATCTAATCTCCTTGCTTTCCTCTGTGTGGTCCATTCCAGACCAACCCGTTTGCCTCCCCTCAATGCCCAGCTACCGCTGGTCTTCATCTAGAGAGCGGATCTGGTGGCCAAAGCACCAGATACCATTCTCCAGGACTGGACGGCGGGTCGCCTGAATGCGTGTCCCTTGTTCGCCTTGATCACGAGAGCGATCAGAAGCATTCGAGAATAATCAGCTTCAGAGGTGATGGGGACTGTTCTGGTGAACCCAACACTGGTTCCCTCTGTTGCTGAGCATGTCGATAGACCATCCACTTCTGCTTCCCTCACATCCGGAGTTGCTGTTTGATTGTCTCCGGTCGCCTTCAACTCCTGGCATGGTTGCAATCTGGCGACCAGGGACTGGCGCAGGGTTTTCTGACCGGACTACAGAGCTCCTCTTGCAATTGTGGGCTCCGGGTACCAAACATGCTTACAAGTCCACCTGGTGTCATTGGACTGGCTGGGGTGTGGCAAGGGATAGAGATCCCTTTTCTGCTCCTTTCCCTCTGACTCTGGACTTCCTTATGTCAGTATTTGACTCTGAGAAAGCGTATTGGACGGTTAATGTTTACAGGTCTGTTATCTCAGCTGGTCATGTAGGCATGACATTTTCTAGACCCTCTATGTCTCGTTATATGTGCACTTGGTATGTTACTTTGGTCCTCTCCTTCCTGGAACGTTGGTCGGATAATACGGTCTTGTCTCTCCAGGCTCTGTCGGTCAAACTTTTGAGGTTATTCTGCCTTGTTGCATGTGTGAGTGACATCCGTGCTTTGGACTTTTGGGCACGTATTTTTGCCAGAAGGCGTGTTTCGAAAAATATCTCGGCACACAAAGAACTTTATTATGACACTATTTTCCCAGATTTCACAAGGTGCCTAATCTTGTGTTTACAGTCGTATGAGGAACGCACTAAGGGGTTCAGGGTCCCGCCAGCTTCCCCTTTGTTTCCATCTCCTTATAAACCAGGGTCAGATTTGCGGGCTCATGGAGTTGGCTGCGGTAGACGTGTCTCTCTTTGGGGCTCATTTGGTGAATGCGTCAGCCTTTACGGCAGTGTTTCCCAAATCTGTCCTCAGGACCTGCAGACACACCAGGTTTGACAGATACAGTTGGGTTCAAAATTATTCAACCCCCACTGAAATTGAATATTTTGGCCAGTTTGACATTGATTTTGATCATTCAGTCATCTTGCTTACAATTAAATCAAAGAGGCACGTGTAGGTCAGACAAATATAACATAACATTTATAATGAAATAACCACAAATGTCTTTTCTGTGCTCACATCATTATCAGTTTTATTCAACCCCCAAGTGACATTCAATCTT
The DNA here is from genome assembly GCA_009667805.1 of Leptobrachium leishanense. Classification (NCBI taxonomy): domain Eukaryota; kingdom Metazoa; phylum Chordata; class Amphibia; order Anura; family Megophryidae; genus Leptobrachium; species Leptobrachium leishanense. The sequence goes on along the minus strand of RXON01004165.1, from coordinate 220,436 downwards.
AGTACAACATCCTTTTACAGTTATAAGTACTAACAGCTTTTAAACGTGAAGCATAGCTTGACACAAGTGTCTTGCAGCGATCTACGGGTATCTTCGCCCATTCGTCATGGGCAAAAGCCTCCAGTTCAGTCAGTCACATTCTTAGGCTTGCGCACTGCAACTGCTTTCTTTAAGTCCCACCAGAGGTTCTCAGGTGACTGCGATGGCCACTCCAAAATGTTCCAGCCTTTAATCTGCAACCATGCTCTAGTGGACTTGGAGGTATGCTTGGGATCATTGTCTTGTTGAAAGGTCCAACGTCTCCCAAGCCTAAGGTTTGTGACGGACTGCATCACATTGTCATCCAATATCTCCTGGTACTGAAGAGAATTCATGGTACCTTGCACAAGCTGAAGCTTCCCTGTACCTGCAGAAGCAAAACAGCCCCAAAGCATGATTGACCCCCCGCCATGCTTCACAGTAGGCAAGGTGTTCTTTTCTTCATAGGCCTTGTTCTTCCTCCTCCAAACATAGCGTTGATCCATGGGCCCAAACAGTTCTAATTTTGTTTCATCAGTCCACAGAACACTATCCCAAAACGTCTGTGGTTTGTCCACATGACTTTTGGCATACTGCAGTCGACTCTTATTCTTTGGAGACAGCAAGGGGGTGCGCCTGGGAGTTCTGGCATGGAGGTCTTCATTACGCAGTGTGCGCCGTATTGTCTGAGCTGAAACTTCAGTACCCACATCTGACAAATCTTTTCTGTTCCTCAGCAGTCACACGGGGACTTTTCTCCACTCTACGCTTCAGGTAGCGCACAGCAGTCGAAGTCAGCATCTTCTTTCTGCCACGACCAGGTAGCGTTTCAACAGTGCCCTTTGCCTTGAATTTGCGAATGATGCTTCCTATGGTCGCTCTTGGTAGGTTTAACATCTTTGCAATCTTCTTATAGCCATTGCCCTTCCTGTGAAGAGTAATCACCTCTTCTCTTGTCTTCCTGGACCATTCTCTTGACTTCACCATGTTTGTAACCACACCAGTAAATGTCTAGAAGGAGCTGAGTATCACAGTCATTTTAAAGCTGCCTAATTGGTGCTTATTATGCTTTATTGCTGCTCCGTGACATCCACAGGTGTTTTCAATACCTGATTGAAAACACTTGAATGAACCTCTGTTCTTTAAGGGGTTGAATAATTGTGTCAATGAAGAATTTACAAAAGAAGCATTTACAAAACCAATTGATGTCATTTTAGTTGCATATGGTTCTTTAAAAAGTCCTTGTAGGATTTCATTCTGAATACAATTACAAATGTACACTAAATTTCCTAAAACCCTTTACAGCATTGGGGGGTTGAATAATTTTGAACACAACTGTATAATTTGCAGTGATTGGTGGGTTCAGTCTACATTTTCCCAAGGTAATCTGCAAAATCTGGTCTGGTTGCCGGCTGGGGGATATTATGTGAACCGCTAATTGGTCCAGCGAGTCCACATTTAAGACCCCTTTATTTTAAACCTGTCTTTCATGTGTCAGATTCTTTGCTTGCACAGCTTTAAACTTGTAAAATTGGTAAACTTCTCTAATTGCATAATTAAAAGTTTAAATTTTATTAAGGACTCGGGTATTTCCCTCCCTCCCTTCCCATGGTATGTTTCTCATTATGTTTGTGTTCATTGTAATCAAAGAATCTTCTTGTTTTGGGTCTCCTGTCATTGTCCCTTTTTGATCCTATTGCCTGCGGTTTCTGGAGGTGGTTTTGACAGCCAGTTTTAAGTTCAATTGCTAATCACTGTGTGGTGTCTCTACTTCTTTGACCGTGTCATTCACAGCTGCCAGTTTCTTCACCTGTTGGTGTGAACTTTCGTTGATCCATTTCCATTCGTGGCAGCACAGAAAGAGGAAGTGCTGCTCCAGGACGTATATTGGTTGATAGTAGGTGGGACCAGAACATAGGGTGGAATTTTCCCTATTTTGTAAAAAGCTTGTTTGATGTTTTTTCTAAGTTTACACCTTTATTACTCCAAAGAGCAGCAAAGAATAAAGAGATGCAAATACTCGCGTCCGAGTCATTATTAAAATCTTAACTTTCCATTATGCAACTAGGAAAAGTTACCAATTATAGTGAATATTCTTTCTCCACAGGGTGCACACTAATCCTGCCTGAAAAAGTTATGAAAGTGGGGTTTGATATGCAAATGATTATTTTGCATTATAATACATTGAAAAGCAGAGTTAAAGTGGTCAGGCTGTGTGGAGTTGCCTCTTCAGTCCCGTTTGAGATATTGCTGTGTGAAGTAGAAGTGTTTTCTGCCCACACAGACGTCACTGAGCAGATGGGATTTTGAATATTCCACTTACCAGATAACAAACTACAGGATAGATCAGTGTTTCTCAAACCTGTCCTCAGGACCCACTAACAGGCCAGGTTTTCCAGAGAGCTGCTCAGTAATTGCAGGATTCAGTATGAATTTCCCAAAGGTGATCCTTAAAATCTGGCCTGTCAGGCCGGTGTCAGACAGACGCAGTGATCACATCTGTGTTGCCACACATTAAACATCCGTCGTAGCATAAAATTATGATCAAGAGACCCGCACAGAAGTACGGATGCACAACACACGTGGCACCGGATGCAATTTAGGCAAGAACAAACAACTAGGACAGAGTGCGCCACGTCTGCATAGCTTTGTTTGATGGAACGTAGTCAGACGGACTGCATTTTTGAAGTCCAGCATTTTTGACAGACAAAATGGTTTTTCAGATCATGTATCAATTTTTTTCATTGTCCATATTCATTATATTTCCCATCTACATCAGTCAAAAAAACCAGACCGTGTGGTGTCTACAGTATCATTAGTCAGAAAGTACATCAGTTGTGCACAGACGCAGTGTGCTCAGAATGCGTTCGTCTTACATTAGCCTCAGGGGTCCTGAGGACAGTTTTGAGAAACCCTGGGATAGATAATGTCAGCATTCTTTTTGTGCCGACATCAACCTTTCGCCAAACACTTGTAGCTCCTGAGGATGTGTGCAGAACCTATCCATTCTGCATCAGCTGTGTAACTTGTGTACAAAAGTACTCAAATTCTACAAGATACACAATTTGCGTAGCATATGGTACGCAAGTTACCGACTTTACACAAATTGCATAACAAGCTGCAGAGACTTCCGTATTTCAAAAGAACTGAGCCTAAATGAATGAGCAGACCAGCACCAAGGGAGAAAAGGTAATTATATTTAGACCTAAAATACGATTTTTTTTTTAAAAAAATTGGGAAGATTTATTCTACACAACCTCCCACAAGGACCTGATATGGGTGAAAGATTCCTGCTGAGAACGTTGAAGGTCTTAGATAAGAGGAGGCCAAAGGAAGAATGGGGAAAAAATTTGGACGTGATTTTAACTGCAATTTTATTGTAGTGGAAATATTCATCCACAGGGACTTTGCAGGTTCTGCAGCGATATACCCAGAAGGTTGTTTAAGCTCTTTAGATTAAAGACAATCATAACCAACTCGACCCACGAAAGAGACATCTCTTAATCCACTCCACACCCCTAAATGAATAGCAGTTATTACCCGCTACACACTATCAAGCATACCTGAAATCAAATATGCCAGTCACACGCAAACCCAAGGAGACAATCCTACAACTGCAGCACCACAAACTGATCATCACTCTTAACCTCCCTGGCGGTCAGATTCTGACATTTTATATGTCAGAATCGGTCTAGTTTATTCTGGCCACCTAGCGGTATAAATGTGGCTCGGGGGTTAACTATCAATACTGAAAGTGGTATCCCCATAGTCACTCGGCCCGATACTTACATGTCCCTGTGCTCCCTCGCTGTCCCCCGCAGTCACACTGCAGCCGATCGCGATGTCACACTTCCTGGTTTCACTCCTCGCGAGAAGAGAACCAGGCAGTCACACATTGCGAGTGGCTGGAGACTGCGGGGATCAGCGAGGGAGCGCAGGACATGTAAGTATACAGCCCGAGTGTGGCTCAGGGATACCGCTTTCGGTACAAAAAGTTAACCCCGAGCCACACTCGGGAAAACCGTCAGGGAAATTAAAAGGTTTACGGAGATGTGAATAAGGTGTCATAGGAAAAAAGATCCAGCAAGAATCCATAGCAATTCCAGTAGAAGGAATGTATAACCCAGGTAGAGCTAAATGTAGATTAAATCTGTAAACCGTTGAAAGGCAAGATACAAAGGGTGTGATTAAGGCGAATGTCAGACGAACGCAGTCTCAGCGCACTCTGCGTGTGTGTATAACAGACGGACATTCTGACGGAAGATACTGTAGACACCACACGATCTGTTTATTATGATGTAGCAAATAAAGAAATATGGAAACAAAATTAATATGAAAAGGCATTTTGTGCGTCAAGGTGCTGACGTCGCAAATGCGCTGCGTCTGACGTCTCATCACGTACACAGAACACTACGCGGTGCACTCTGCGCGTCCTTATTAGCGGTTTTACGTTCTTGCCTAATTTGCTTCCGTTTGCCACATGCGTTGTGCTTGCGCAGTTCGGTGCAGACGCACTTAGTGTGTGGGTCTCTATTGCTCATGATTCTATGCTACAACAGACGTTAAACTGTGCGGCAACATGGACGTGATCACTGCGTTCATCTGACACAGGCCTAAGACTGGGATGGTCCAAGACGACCAGCATTGGGTGTTGCTTGTGGTAGATATGTAGGATTGAACCTCCAGAATAAATCTGCTGCAAGCAGATCTAGACAGGTCAATGATGTCTGCCTCGGAAACAACATATTTGATAATTCTATACATTTACCAGCTGTGTAGATCAAGGTTTTCAACCACTGTTTTGTGGCACTCTGCTGCACAAACAGGGATCATTAATGATGAAACAAAGATGGCTGTGCAAAGGCACAATGGGTGTGTAATACAGAAGCAGCAGAATGATGTACATTATTGCAAAGAACTTTAAACACAATCTTTGTTTCTCTCACCTTAAGGATAAATGAAAAATCATGATGAGGTCTCTTAACAATTTATTACAAATAATGTAGACAAAAAAAAATCCCCACAACTTCCAATACATGTTTAAGCTTTACCTGATCAAAAAAAGTCAAAAAACAAAATAGTGTATTAACATGGTTACGCTTTCCTGTTTTTAATATATACTGACAGTGCAAATACAATTTGGTCTAAATGTACAGATTGATGAGAATGTACAGCTGGCCATACACATCAGAAAGGTAGAGATCCCAAAAGGTAACTGGAACAAGTTTGGATTCTACATGGATGTAGGAAAGTTGAAATGTTTCATTAGAAGGGGGGAAAAAAATAAAATCTAAATATTGGGTCTGCAAGCTGCCAAGAAGGGTGAAAGGATGTGGAAAGCGTTTATGTGCTTAATTGTAGTTATGCACTGTGTATTAGTAAAGCATGTAAATTTGACCAGAATACACAGTGGTAGCAATCCCTGCAAAGTGTCTAAATACACATTTCAAATTTAAGTTGTAGAGAACACAAGCAAAAATTCACGAGTTGCTCACATGCAGCAGATTCGCCAATTCTTGCATGTTGTCCCACGGCTCAGCACAACTTTAAGTGTGAATTTATCCTTTAGCATGTTAAGCAGATGCTGCCATATGGCATTAAAGAAACGGACATACCCTACAGAAAAAGGTTTTTAATAGACATATTCTAGTGCTATTCACAAGTCATGTAATTGCTCAAATCACATAACTAAGCCTTGAAACAGAGATTAGCAAGAAACTACATGCTCCAGCAATTTAAAAGGATAAAAAAAATAAACAAGAATAGTTTTGCAACCCTCTTAGGTTGTCAGAATTTTATTGTGGACAGCACAGAAATCTAAAGCTTGGTTTTGAGGGAAAAATAAAAAATTACTGTTTAAAATCAGGGATGAAGAACTTTGGCTCTCCAGATAATTTGGAACTATAACTTCCATGATGCTCAGCCATTCATTTAAGTTACTTAGCCTCAAAGGAAATGTACTTCCAAAGCATCTGGAGGACCAAGGTTGCTGATCCCTGTTCCAAGCAGATGTTTTGATAGATCCTGTTAACAGAGCTTTTTTAGTGTTTGTGAAGGTTGAGGTCATAGGAGGCTGGTAAAAGGAAACAAGGTGGAAAAGTATTCTAGATATATTTTAGCACTTAAAATGAGAGTTTAAATGGTCTACAAAACTTAAATGCTAGGATTTAGCTTGTGTCCTTAACAAGGCCAAATTCCAAGAATCCCTAATCAATATTCAGATGGCCATGCCACCACTATACCAGCACTCTTTCAAAATATGACATAAGACATTGTAAATGAACAATGAAAGTTTGAAGTGTTGCCCGGTAACATTTCAGCTATAATTAAAAGTGACATTCTGGTGTGAATTATACCTTTATCAGCATGGAAAACAGCTGCTATAAGGTAGAACTCATTGTTTTCTACAGCTTACATTCTAGTTAATGGACCACTTTCTAATTCTCCTATAGTCCTTGTACATAACCATGGAGGAATGAATACATGAATACTTTGTAAACAGCCACATGAACTATCAACTACCACAGATGTCCAAGTTAAGCAAATTGTGTATAAAGTGTGACGTCTACCACATTTTATCCATAGAGTTTCAGACTGAAGGATTAGGCTAGTGTTAATAGTGTAAAGCTAGAGACCTGTTCTTTTTGCGCTCAAGCCCTCTAATGTAAACAGGACAGCAGTTCTTACAAAATAAAAGACCACTGAATTAGCTTAAATCCATACTCATACGAGTGATTGCAAGAATGGAAGTCAGTATAAACCTAGTGGGTTTCTAGGACCGTAATGACTCGCACTCCCTCACCTGCATTTTGCCAGTTAAGCATGATGAGAGCTTCAAGCACGTTTCAATATTATTTAAAAACTAGGAAGTTACAGTCTTACACAAGTACAAATAGCTAGTTCTTTATTTGTATTGGAACATCCCTTTGAGGTGTGCTATAAACAGAAGAACTGATGTGGGAAACAACAATTTGATTGAAAAATGTTCAGTACAATGGGTAATCTCTACCTTCGATGAATGCCAATTGGTGATAAGACAAACAAGGCTGACTGGAAGTATTCAGTAACTGTATTTACAACTTGGGTATCGGCAAATGATGCTGCGTGAGCTGAAATATTCTTCTACCCATCCACTCCCACCCCCTTCCCACAAAACGTGAGTCCTCTTCTTACTCAAGGTCAGGCATTTCTGGAAGAGAAAAGAAAAATATTTAGACCAAGTTCATTCCAGAACACATTTTGTTTGTGTGTTGTCAAATGCTGTTACTTACTTTCATCGTCACTGTCAGGTGAATCCTAAAAGGATGAAAAAAAGTGTGAGGACAACATTATATGATTAGTAGGGCTGGGGCAATGATTAATTACGCGATTAAATCGATTAAAATTCTTTTGATCGGGGGTCGCCCTTACTTTCTATCAGCTCCGGTATTGTACTCTAGGAGTCCGAATCCGGAGCTGTACTGGTTTCCTGGGGCCCTGAGCGGCACTACAGCAGTGTGCTTTGGCGCCACCCTCCAGCCACGTGTGCGACGCACGCGTCACACACAGCGACTGACGCAGGAAGATGTCAGACGAGAAGGCAGCGGAGGAGCAGTGAGTATGGTGCTGCCTGTCTCAGTCCAGCCTCGGACCCAGCCAAACCCCAGCAGGGCCCAGACCCCAGGCACACACCAGGCCCCAGACAAGACCCAGGGCCCAGACCCCAAGAACCAGACCAATGCAGAGTTGCAGTGCAAGCAGATCAGCTAAAAGTCATTGGATCTGTATGTGCGTTATAATTAAATCGAAATTAAAATCGATTAATCGAACACAAAAATTTTAATCAGTATCAACCCTAATGATTAGCACTAACAGACTGGTTTTGTAGCCTTTTTACTATCTTAACCAGCACAGAAAATGAGCAAAATGTTGTCAATTCCTCAACAGACTAGAAAAGAAAAATTTATCAAAACGGTTTGGATCTGTAAAATGGCAAAGGTAAGGACAGCAGAAAGAAAACCGTTGCTCCTTTTTTGAAAGCAAGGAAACATTTCCACAATCAAGCCATTCATCTAACTATGAATGTGTCTGTATGAAGTTTACTTTGTCTTGCATACTTAAAAATAATTGTACAACTTACATCATCGGCACCATCTACTTCAGGTAAGTCTACATCCTCATCTCCTCCCATGTTGTTCATCATCTGGAGATAAATAAAATTTTTTTAAAAAGCATGGAAATTTCAGTATACGTTAAAGAGAAAACTATTGCAAACAGGTTCAAGTTATTTAGTGATGTACCTCTGAGAATCGATCAAAGTTTGACAGGTCTTCCTCGGAGTCATCCTCCCAATCTTTCCAGTTGTTGAAATCCACACTAAGCCAGTTGAGCTGCAAAGAACAAAACACTGTGACAAAATCTGTCTCTTTGCTCGTAAGGGCTGGAAACATTGAGGCAGAGCAGAAAAAAAACAAAAAAACATTACAAATCTTTTCCAGCAGCGATATGATGACTGCGACAGTAGCTGTACAACACATTCTATCATGATATAGCAGGGAATCTCGCTAAAAGGCTGTCTGGTTCTATATTGTTCTAGAGAAAATCGCTACAAGGCTCGCTGTAGCTACATCATGCCAATTGTTACTGGGAAGGGGAGAGCTGCAGAGACATTAATGGGATGCTCTAGGCACCATACCAACTTCAGCTTTCTATAATGCTTCAGTGCAAGGACCATGGCTCCATAATTCTAATTTTCAAATGGATTTTTTTTTAGGGATGCACCAAAATTTCAGCCGCCAAAACATATTGGCCGAAAATGGTACTTTCGGCCGAAAGAAAAAGAACTGGCGGAAAATGAAAACTGAAAATGCAGGATGCAATGATTGCTGGTGCCTCCAGGTGGCGCTGTGAAAGTACAAGAGCCCGGCGCTGCCACCTCTGCATGGAAGTAAGCAAAGAAGTGTGCTCGAGTTTTTATTCTGTCAAGGCAGCCAGAGATTGAATCGTCAGATTTATTCTCCCTACAGCAGGGAAAAGTGAGGGTCTACTCTGTGCTCCCCATCTGACCACAGATAAATGTGCACTTGGCCACTGCAGAGATGAGGAAAGGGCCCAAACCAGAGCCATTTAACCACTTCAGCTCCAGCTTAGACAGAAAGACAGGGGGGGGGGGGGGAACGAGAGAGGGCAAGAAAAATAAAGAGTGACAGAGAGACAGAGGCTCCCTACAGCAAGAATACAAACTAAATTGCAAGAAGTTAATTTACCCCCCCCCCCCCGTTTTTAGACATTAAACTATCCCTATTCTTTTAATAAAATAGGTAGGGATCTCTCTTTTTTTTTGTAAATTTAATACTTACCCTAAAATCCACTTCTTTCCAACGGCGTTTTTTTTAATTTTTATACTCCCCTCCCTGCTCTTCCGCTCCCGTCCTTGTTTCTTCCACTTGGCTAATGGTTTACGTGAGAAGCGCGCATGCGCACCTCTCACGTAAGCCAGCCAATCGGCAGGCTTCCTCCCGGCTCCCTCTACTGAGGATTAGTGTTGCGCGCAAGAGGATGCGCTCAACACTAATCCTCAGGATGCCATCAGCTACTGCGGCGAGTTGGAGACGTCATCGTGCTCGGCAAAAGTCGGCAGAAGCGGGAAATATGAATCACGCTCTGCTGACTGACAGCTGGGAGGGTGGAGTAAAGTCCTCCGCCTCTCTCAGCTGTTTTCAACTGATCGGCTGAGCAGAGGGAGGGGGGGGACAGAGGGCGGCATACTCCGGGCATCATGTCCACCTAAAAAAGCTTAGGTGGTCATGTTGCCTAGAGTATCCCTTTAACTAGGGTTGCACCGATACCAGTATTGGTGCCGATACCGGGTACTGCAGGAGTACTTGGTACTCGTGCAGTACCCCTGATATTTTCCCCGATACCAGAAGCCGGCATTGAGCCGGCTTGCCGGCATCCGAGGGGCTGGGGCGGCTGTCCGAATGCTCTATCGGCATTCGGACAGGCCCTGCAGCTGCTCTCCGTGATCATACTTACCTTCCTGAGCGACGCCGGGAAAGTCTTTGCACGTGGGTCGCGGCTGGGGGCCTTCCAACGAGCGCACGCGCAAAGACTTTATCATCGTGGAGAGCTCCAGGTGCCAGGTGGGGGGCATATCCATGAAAGCTGCGGGGCATATCCATGAAAGCTGCGGGGCATATCCATGAAAGCTGCGGGGCATATCCATGAAAGCTGCGGGGCATATCCATGAAAGCTGCGGGGCATATCCATGAGAGCTGCGGGGCATATCCATGAGAGCTGCGGGGCATATCCATGAGAGCTGCGGGGCATATCCATGAAAGCTGCGGGGCATATCCATGAGAGCTGCGGGGCATATCCATGAGAGCTGCGGGGCATATCCATGAGAGCTGGGGGCATATTTATAGGAGGTCTGTTCTTATTGGAAAGCGGTCACAAGACATAAAAAAAGTATCGGTACTCGGTATCGGTGAATACTTGAAAAAAAGTATCGGTAGTCGTACTCGGTCTTAAAAAAGTGGTATCGGTGCATCCCTAGTATTAACCCATTACTATACAGAGTGTAACTTGTTGAATCTACAGCATGTACATTACATGGGCTTTATTAACCCATTACTATACAAAATGGAATGACATTATTTATTTGCAAAGTATTTTACCATGAAGGATACATTGAGAATTCTGTTAAGGAAAATACAAATATTACACAAGGATGTAAAATAACCACACTTTTATTGAAAGTACCAAAAAATTTAGATCAAAAATATCTTAGAACGTTTAAGATCTTGTCGGTCCTGTTTTGGCAAGTTACAGTCAATTAAAGTATGGTTATGGTTATTGGCTTGTTTTTCAAAGTCGATTAATTTGAAATCATGAAAATTATTCAATTAACAAGATATATAGATATATATATATATAATTACACACAAGAATAAAAAAACACTATTCTAAAAAAACATTTTCAGTAAAGTGAATCCTGAATTTTCAGTATCTGTCCAGAAATTCCATTTCGGCGCATCACTAAACTTTAGTTTTTATTTAAAAAAATATTTCAAATTTATTATAGCACCCCAGAAACTAATCAATTTGATCCAGAGAATTTCCTTTCTTTCTCAGATCACAAATCAAATTGGATCCCAAATTCATGAGATTATATGAATTGTGTATTACAATAACAATCTCCTAAGTGTTAATGTTATTTCTGAAGACCTTCTGGCCACCGTGATTTAGTTAATTTGTCATGGTGAGCTGACTGTCCCCCTCCCTTTGGGCTGTGACATGCCACGAGACAGAAGGATGTTCATGCTGGCACAGCCTTCTTGGATTAAAATCTGCATTACACAGAAGTGGACAGAACAGCCAGTGCATCTCAATACTTTTGCATTGAGAGGCATCAAATTAACAGATCCCATAGGTTTAGACTACAGAAAAATAAAATCTCTTAAAATACCTTTGCTTTTTCTTTTGTCAGCCTCGGCCATGACCGTCCAGATTCTGCTTTTCGTATACAGCACAAAACAGATCTGTCTGTTCTTTTATGTTTGGACTCCTGCAGAGGAAAAATACAAGAATAAGACAAAGCAAGATGCTGCATTAAACGAAGCACATAAGAATAGCATATCAATCCTGGTGTTATTGAGAGTCCCAACACTGAAAAACATTCCAAATATGTCAAATGAAAAAAAATTACATAAAATATATAGGAATTTATTTTAAATCTACTCCACCAATTTCAGGTTTTAAAACTATAGCATTTATACCAAGGATATCCAAACTCTAACCTCCAAATGATTTTTGGGAAATTTAGTCTAGCAACATCTGTGGGAGCAGTGTTTGCAGATCCCGATTTATTGCATTGTTCCAGTTGTCATAAGCTCTCTGGCTGGCAGAGTATAAGAAAAGGCAACCATAGCTCGGGGAAAAAAAACTTGCACAAAAGGAGAAAGTACGCGGTCCTCAGAGAAAGGGGCAAGCTTAGGCTAGGGTCAGACGAACGCAGTTTTAACGTGCGTTTAGACGCACGAAATCACGGCCGTGCTAGCAGCAAATGACGTCCAATGCCGGGGAACACACGAAGTACGGCCGCACGAAAGTTCGTCTGCGCAACGCAAGTGGCAAACGAACGCATTTTTTCTAGAACGTCAAACCTCTAGTACGGACGTACAGAGTGCGCTGCGTCCGCTAGAGGCGTGTGTGCGTGATTGGGAGACGTCAGACGCTAATGTCCGGCCAACATAACGTCCAGACACAAAAAGTGTTTTATTGATGATCCGTACAAAATCACGGACGAAAAGGCGCATCGTATGACCGCTATCGCGTACTCCGTGAAAAAATGCGTCCATTCAGTTCGAACGCACTTTTTCACAGACAACGCGAAAATGCGTTCGTCTGACCCAAGCCTTACAGCTACATTAAACCTCACAAATCACAGCAGTAATGACAGCTCTGTGCAGAAAGACAGGGCTAGATAACGGACCTCCATAATGTACTCTGTCAGAAATTATGATGCTTAGACTTAGTAGGCTACCAGTAATAAATCTTACGGGATCATCAGGTCATGCTACCGGGTAGAGGGAAAATCCGTATGCGTGTATGCAAAAGTTAAGGACACACTTGAGGACTTTTAAATCCAATTTTAATGCAGGATACAGAGACTCATAGCTGCTCCTCTGCCTCTCCTGCCTCAACAGCAGCAAAGAACTTTATTGAAACATTTGAAAGAAATGAGAAAAAAAAAAAAAAATTCAACCTGGGGAAGGCACACCCAATCTCATCTTCTGCCCCCATGACCAATAAAAAGCCCCAACCCCCCCGGGAGCAATTCCTCTTTCTTTGCTGCTCCTGGTGGTGGCAACAAGATAAGCATGGTTTGCCGTTATTTCTGTATGACGTTTTTTTTTTTCCCCTGTGTATTTTCTCCTGTTATCTAACCCCTTTTCTATCGGATTTGGGTACACCTGGCCTGGTCTTAGTCGCAGCGGGTGACCCGCTTGCACCGTTTCCCAAGGTGTTTGCACTGTTTGGTTTAGGTTATTGCTGCCAAAGGAAGGTCAACCATTTATTAAGTCCAAAGGTTCACATACTTTTCCCACCCTGCACGGTGAATGTTTACATGTTATGTTCAATAAAAACATAAATGTTTGTGTTGTATTATTTTAAGCAGACTGTGTTTTTCAAATTGTTGTGACTTAGATGAAGATCCGAGCACATTTTATGACCAATTCATGCGAAACTCCACGTAATCCCAAAGGGTTCACATACTTTTTCTTGCCACTGTATATATATTTTTTTATATTTTAAAATTTTTATTTTGAAATAAGTCAGCTTTACATCATACTGTAAAATAATGGATGACCTCGCAGGGCCAAACAAGAAGACATAAACAAGCAACTGAAACCACCATATCTAAGGATAGCAATATATTAGCAGAAAACATCCCCTAAAAGGGGGGGGGGGTCTCATCAAGGTGGGAAAACTCTGCAAGAGAGAAAGTGTGTCTTTACAAAAAACAACAGCTACGTATCTGAGCGCACTACATGGAAAAGATACATCCAAAATATCCCAAAAAATAAAATTTAAAAAAAGGAAAATGGTGGTGGGGGGGGGGGGGGAACAATACAATGGGGGAGAGGCAAAGGCCTGAACTGTGCCGTCCCTGGTAAATTCCACAGGTCCAAAAGGACCGTGGGAGGCCAAGGGGGTTAAATGGCACTAGGTCCGGAAGTTCAGGTCCCCGAGACATCCCGTTACGCCAAAAATAAAAAGTAGTAAAATAAATTTTAAAAAATGAAAGGAGAAGAGAGCGTCCTCGAAGCGTGTCCAGAGTCACAAAAACAAAGTCTCAGCATGAAAAAAGTGTGGGGAGAAAGCATCGTATAATAAGAGTGGGGGGGGGGGATTGGGGGCAAAATAATAAAATAAAAAAATGGTGGGGTTCATAAAAGAAAAACACATCAGCCAGCGTCTCGGAATGGGGACTCTTGTACCACAGGTAGGGAATCGCTGGGCAGGCCAGGTTTCTCAGGACGCAGAGGCCCTCCAACAAGGGGCAAAGCTCGCCGCTCCGGTAGCAGCCAGATCGCGTGACAGCCTGCTTCCCGGATAAGAGCCGCAAGCAACTCCGCTCCAGGAGACGGGGTAAGATTCCCAGGTCGCGGCCCTCTCTGCTTCCTCATCCACGATGTCGGGTCTAGGATTCTGCATCATTACTCCGACTGGTTGGCCATCTAACTCATGCATTCCAAGCCGCCCAGGTCCCTGGCAGGGGTCTGTCTCCTCTGACTCCGCAAACGATCTGGCTTCAGCCGAAGCCCCGCAGCTCGATCTAGGTGCACTTCGCTTGCCGACAGGCAAACAGACAGCAGTGCCTCGCAACCCCTCCGTCGTGGGCCGCACCAACTCCACCGCGTCTATCGCGGCAGCCTCCATCCCATCTCCATCACAGCAAACCTCCCCTGTGCCGGAAGGGCTCTCACCCCGTCTGGCATGTAAGGCATCCTCCGGTTTATGCTCAGCTGGGGCCTCTGCGTCCGCCTCCCGGCCATCCCGCAGCACAGCCATTATGCATCGCCAGGCGCTGCGGGTCAGCGGGCTCCCCTCATCTCCCGGCAACATCTGTAGGCAGTCCTCCAGAACAGCTCCTAGGTCTCTGGTAGGGGGGGGGGGGGGAGATACGACAGCGGCCGCCATGCCATATGCGTCACCGCCAGTCGTTCAGCCACTGCGATACAAGGAAGATGGGGGGCCCTCCATCCTCCGATCCCACAACAGCCGACCTCCCAAGACGGAAAACTTTGTGAAGGGAGGGCTAGATCAAGGCAGACCCAGAAAACAGGCCCCAAGATGGCCGCCGGTCAGACACTTCAGCCACGAGACAGGGCTGCAAACTCCTCTGGGCTCTGGAGGGGGGGACCAAGCAGACTCCAGAGCACATTCCCTGGTGGCCAGCCTCGTCGGGACTCCTGCATGGGGTATTCAAAGAGTAAAGCCTGGACAAAAACACTCTCTCAGCGATTATTGATGGAGCTCTGCGAAATTTGGTTCGCAATGAACGGCCGTGAATTGCTTAAGCCTGCCAACAGCATCAAGGTAATCCACCCTCTGGAAGGTCCTACTCTGCAAACCTAATGACTGCCCATCATGGGATAAACTCACTGTGGTTTTGTTATATATATATATACACACACACACACACACACACACACACACACACACAGTTGTGTTCAAAATTATTCAACCCCCACTGAAATTGAGTGTTTTGGCCAGTTTGACATTGATTTTGATCATTCAGTCATCTTGCTTACAATTAAATCAAAGAGGCACGTGTAGGTCAGACAACTATAACATAACATTTATAATGAAATAACCACAAATGTCTTTTCTGTGCTTACATCATTATCAGTTTTATTCAACCTCCAAGTGACATTCAATCTTATAACTGTAAAAGGATGTTGTACTAACAGCTTTTAAACGTGAAGCATAGCTTGACACAAGTGTCTTGCAGCGATCTACAGGTATCTTCGCCCATTCGTCATGGGCAAAAGCCTCCAGTTCAGTCACATTCTTAGGCTTGCGCACTGCAACTGCTTTCTTTAAGTCCCACCAGAGGTTCTCAATCGGATTTAAGTCAGGTGACTGCGATGGCCACTCCAAAATGTTCCAGCCTTTAATCTGCAACCATGCTCTAGTGGACTTGGAGGTATGCTTGGGATCATTGTCCTGTTGAAAGGTCTAACGTCTCCCAAGCCTCAGGTTTGTGACGGACTGCAACACATTGTCATCCAATATCTCCTGGTACTGAAGAGAATTCATGGTACCTTGCACACGCTGAAGCTTCCCTGTACCTGCAGAAGCAAAACAGCCCCAAAGCTGGAACTCCTCACAGGACTCTTCGCTGTGAAATGCTTCGCCAACAACAGTTCCATGTGCAATACTTCTCCAAATGGACAACATCTCGGCTGTTCATTACATCAATGGTCTGTGAGGGCCTCGATCTTCCAACCTAGAGTGAAATCTCAGTTCTGGCGCAGCACATTCCAAGGCTGATGAACAAAGTGGCAGACTGGAATTGCAGGAACATCATGGACTCAGACTGCTACACTCACGTTTTTCCACACACTCCTCGATTTGGGGGGGGGTCATTCTGGATCGACCTGATCACATCCAGAGTTAACACTCAGGACCAAAAAGGTTCTTCAGGTGGAGACCAGATCCGAGTTGACATGACCACAGATGCCTTTCTCCTGGACTGGATGGGGGAGCACCATTATGCGCTCACTCCTTCGCCCTCATTGCTCAGACTCTGATGCATGTCCGTGAGCAAAGATCGACTGTGGTTTTGGCAACTTCCTTCTGGACGACCTAGTCGTGGTTTCTCTGTTATTCTGGATTTCCGTAAGTCTTTCTCTGATTCTGGTAAGTGGTAGAGGACAGTTAACGTTTTTTGCTCAGCTATTTCAGCGGGACACGTTGGCTTCACAGGGGTGGCCATTGGAGCACACGGATTTGTAGATTGTTGCACGTATGCGTTTTTCTAGACCCCTGTGCAAAGGTATTCGTGGATTTGGGAGGTGAACTTGATCTTGTCCATGTGGATCACTAGCTGGATAATGCGACATTGTCTTTACAGGCTTTCCGCTAAATTGCTAATGCTGTGGGGTTTGGTTGCTTGCAAGCATGTGGGGGATGTTAGGGCTCTAGACTTTGGGGCACATGCTTTCCTTCCAGACAGCTTTCGCTTTGACACCTCATGCTGTACTAAAATGTCCCTTTGTGTTTTTCTCCGCTTTTCAGGTAATTTCTGAGAAGATGCCCGTGTTAGGTCTTTAGGAATAGGAGACACGCACCAGGAGTTTACGCGTTTTACCCACTTCTCCGTTGTTAATTTCTTTCTGTTCCCATGTAAGCCTGTTACATCGACTACTCTGGCTAGACCGCTTCGATGTCTTATGGAACTGGCCGGAGTAGATGTGTCCCAGTTTGGGGCTCATTCAATTCACAGTGCGTCTGCTTCCATGGTTTGTTGACTTGAGTTCATTATGGGCATCACGGATTGGTCCAGAGAATCAGCGATCGGAACTTTAAACCTATTTCACATTGATCTGATACTACTTCTGGTTTGCATTGAACCTGCAAAGCAGTCTCTGTGTCCTGCATTAAAATACATTTTCCTATTCCATGATGGATAGTTTAAATTTTAATAAAGGACTATCCAAGTATTTCCACGCTCCCATTTTCCCTTTGCTGTTTCGTATGCATGTTTAGATTAGATTTCCTAATCAAGTTTACTTTCACTTTGTTACAGTCTCCATTTGTTCTGTATTTTTTGGGTGATTTATGTATTGCCCGTCTTTGTCACGTGACATTTCAGTGTCATGACATTCACTCAGTTATAGTATGTGTTCTAATCACGTTATTTCGTGTTTCTTTTCGCTTTCAGTTTCTTAGGGGATCTGGATTCTTCAGTTCCTGTCCCTCGAGTCCAGATTTCTGCATTAACATGGACATGTGAACTATTGCAATTTGGACTGTCGCAGCTCAGAAAGAAGAAGTGCTGCTTCCAGAGGGGCATTTCATTGGTCTATGGGGGTGGGAGTTGGAACTGGGAGTACCTTCCCCAGGTTGGAGATGGAATACCCGACTTTTTTTCTTGTTTCTTTTAAATGTCTCAAAGGTTTTTTTGCGGTGGTTGGGTCAGTAGGAGACTATTAAAATTAAACTTTCCGTCTTGTAATAGGAAATTAATTTAATCGTTATCATCAAGCGCTTACCTAAATATTAATAAAGTTTGTCAAATCGCTGGTGTATCTAGAATATGGATTGTTAAAGAAAGAAAAAAAAAAAAAAGGATTTACAAGTCCTTGGCGGAGTTCTTCCGTTTTGATTAGATTCTTTTTCACGCACCTCAGCACTGGGCATTATTCCTAAAGAACTCTGATCATTTTTTCTAGGTATGTGTGTTATTGAACACACGCACACACTCTCAAAGGACTGCTTAACGGGGGAGGGGGTGACATTAAAAGGAAATAAGTTAGGACTTACATTTGGGTCAATGGACTGAAAGAGGTCAACTTCATTTAAATGTTTAAGACTATCAGCTCCGCCGAGACAGCTGTAAAACAAAATAAAAAGATTAAACATTCGACAGGAGATTAATTCATAGTTAATAAAATATTTGCTAGAATGCCACCAGTATTCTGAAAACACTGCTAAACTTTAGCTACAAGAGAAATCGGTTATCACACACACTTCAAAAAGAGGAGTCTTTGCATCGGCACAATCAGCGGAAGGCAGCCTTTTTTTCCCCCTTAACTTTAAGTAGGGATAGGGTTAATATGAGATTTGCTCCTCAAATACCTGAAAGACTGTCGAGTCAAGAACATTATATGACTCCTGCATGGCATTGCAGGCATAATGCATGAAACAAAACCTGGAGGTCACAGGGCTAAATAGCTAATGAAAAGATTAAGCCAACGCGGCTTTTTTGCAGAAAAATAAAAATATTGGTACTCAATGGCTATAAAATAACTATTTTAAACACCGCGTAGTCAACCCCCCCCCCCCCAATTTCGTCTTTTGGCTCATTTTACTCACCTTTTGTCAATCAACGCCCACAGGGAGTCCAGAACTCAGAGTCCATGAGGCTTTTCTGCACTTTGCACAATGCAACAGAACTTGCAAACTTTATGTACGCATGTTCTGTAGCACTTGCGCAGAACGATTGATCAGAGCTGCGTTCCTTACAGAGCCGATCCATTACAGTGTCTCGGACCGATCGGCAACGTGATTGGCGTCAGAGATAGTGAGACTGGTGTGCTCTGTGCATACCAATGTCACTAGTAACGGGCAGCTGGTTATTCAAATTGATCAGCTTCTGGTGATGCTGGGTGGGGTGGAGGAAACTCCTCCACTTCACCTAGCTTTTTAACCAGTTCGCTGGGCTGGGGAGAAGACACTCCTCACATCCTGGCCACTTCAAAAAGATAAGGTGGTCAGCATATTTAGAGTTCTCCTTTAGATATTTACATTGTATGCTAGGCCCTCTATGGTGATAACGTTTTCATGTACATTTAGGAACATGACGTTACCTGAGCTCAAAAGCTGCAGATGAAAATGATCAAGCCTGACGTCACTAAGGTACCCTGGATATACACTGAGTCGCCAGATTATGACCACCTGACTTTTTAAGGCAAATTACCTATAATTTCACGCTGAAGTTGCTAGAGGGCCAGACCATTATAAATAGGGAAGGAGGTTGTTTACCACGACAGTAGAAGTGATTTTTTTTTTCTCTGAAGATACGATTAAACAACGCAATTTAACAGCCTTTGAACGTGGGATGATTGTTGGCGCTCTGAGCCATGGAACGAGTATCGGCAAAACAGCAGAATTTGTTAAATGTTCAAGAGCAGCTGTTAAAGTGTTTAAAGACTGGACTGTCAGCCAAAAATCTGGGTCTGAACGTGCAAATTGTGGCCGTCAGCAACTAGTCAATGTTAGGGCAGGACGGAGGGTGGCAAGACTGGTACAAGACAACAGAAGAGCAACGGTGCATCAAATTACTGCAGATTTTAATCAGGGATCCTCTCAAATGATTGCTGACCGCACTGTTCGCCGTACACTGCATCGTATGGGATATGGAAGCCGAAGGCCTGATCGAACACCTTTGCTGTCTGCAGTTAAGATAAAACGTCTCCAATTCGCACAGGAAAACAAGGATTGGGATAGTCAAGCATTGGAAAAAAGTCATGTGGTGTGATGAATCACGTTTCCAGTTGCATCATGCAGATGGCAGAGTGAGAATTTGGCGGAAACAGCATGAAAGCATGCACCCCACATGCATGAGTACAACCCGTGAAGCTGATGGGGACAGTGTTATGGTTTGGGGCCCTTAAATTCGTGTGGAACAACGTCTGAAGAGCACAACATACCAAAGCATCGTTGCTGATCAGGTTTATCCTATCATGTCTATGGCGTATGCCAATGAAGATGGCTTCTTCCATCAAGACAATGCGCCATGCCACGGTGCTTGTATTGTGCAGGAGTGGTTTCAAGAACATGAGGGAGAATTTACCTTGCTTAGGTGGCCCCCACAATCACCAGATCTCAATCCAATTGAGCATTTGTGGGACGAAGTTGAAAGAGCCATCAGGCCAGCTGGTACCACAACCATCAAATCTTACAGAACTGGACAGTGCTATTCATCAGGCATGGTGTCAGATTCCTCACATCACCTTTCAACATCTCTTGGAGTCAATGCCAAGAAGAATCGCCGCAGCATTGAAGGCAAAAGGTGGCGCAACGAAGTACTGAAGGGGTGGTCATAATAATCTGGCCACTCAGTGTATATTGTAAATGTGTGAGGTAACATGAGTACGATTACAATTTTTCCCATAATCGTTTCGAGTTTACTTACTTGAATGTTAGTTTATCTTTTTCAAAGTCTACTTTGACTTCTTTGCTATCCTCGACACAGAATTCAATAAAGACGTAGTCTCTTCTGTCGTACCATTTTGCAGATGCTGGCTGCCTGCAGAAAAAATAAAAATAAAAACATAATGATGTGAATTATCCTTTAAACAAGTTTCCTTCATGCAATAAGGTTTGAGTAAAATGCTATCTTTATAGTTATACAATCTTGAATGGACTTTTACCCCCTCATAAATCTTTAAAGTTTTGTGTTTAATATGTTAGTCTGCACTGCAGCACCAGACGTAAGTGGAGAAGCTTTGTGGTGGCCAATCATACATATTGAAGCTCATTCTGACACAAGACGCCTTGAATCAAAGTTGTTTTTATGCAATATAATCGTGCCACCTAAAAATGTGTTCTAATAATATCAAATGGATTGAATGAGTACACGCTGCGACTACAAAAGAGGTTATTCGGTGTAGGCAGTATATAGATAGAGTAGAGTACTTATGCCAGACAGGGCAAAATACATTTTGATCAAATTTAGGACTCTGGGTAAGAGCCAAAGTTATTATTTGAAGTAGTCAAACCATACATCACTAACCACACAGAAATCATAACATTTAACCTCCCTGGCGGTCAAATTTTTTCAAAATTTAGTGTCTAAAAGCGTCTCAATTTTTTTTTTAAAGGAAACGTGTTTTTGTACATAGTTAGCCTGTAATAATTAGGAATCACGCACTGAAATCCGTGCAAGCATGAGTCCTTACTGGTAAAATCCTTTATAAATAAATAAAAAAAATAGTAAATACACTTAGTCCGATAAAGTTTGAAACATGACATAATTTATTATCCCAAAAATAATTATCCAAAATAATGCAAATAAATGATATTCAATAAAATACAACTAAAAACACTGAAATCTGTCTGAAAACAAGGGTGAGACGATGTATGGTCTGTTTCTTATCCTGTAGTGCCACCTAGTGGCTTTTCATTAACATTGCACTTTGGATAATACAGTGTATTATAATTTTTTTCTAAGTTTGCTGCTGGTCCCGCCCCCTGCATCGTGTGACTCACAGGGAGCCTTACCAGGAAGCAGCTCGCCGCGATCACACTGCGGGGGACAGCGAGGGAGCCAGGAGGAGGGGAGTATGCATCCAGCCCGAGGTTACCGTTCGCGTTAGTGAAATTTAACCCCGAGTCACACTCGGGAATACCGCCAGGGAGGCAACGGCACTTAGGTATAGAATGACTCAAATGCCCAAAAAAAGCACAAGGAGAGGGGCAAATCTGAAACTCCTCACACATACTATAGCTAATACAGAAGATCTCCCATATATTCTTCACTGCCAAAAGACTGAGCAGCAAGTGTAAAGACTTAAATTTAACCTTTTCACTAACAAACGTGTAGAGATGATTCTGCATTTCAAATGGAAAACAAAATTAAACATAAAGCCTCATTTGCATACCTTTATCACTGTGGCCCCGGGAGAAAAACAATTCCCAAGGAGATCTCGCTCCTGTTGACCTGTATTAATGTAAAGAAGCTATACGGAGCAGCCCCCAGTCTCACCCAAAAAGCTCAACAACCTTTCCTGCTGCATTACAACAGCCAGGGAGAGGGCAGAATACAGGGAGAGCTCTGGGGTCACTTACTGCTGTACAGGGGATAAGATCCAGGGTAGGGATGCACCGATACCACTTTTTTAAGACCGAGTACGAGTACCGATACTTTTTAAAAGTACTCACCGATACCGAGTACCGATACTTTTATTTAATGTCATGTGACGCTTTCCAATAGGAACAGACCTCATAAAAATTTATATGAGATTGACCGCAGCTCTCGTGGATTGGCCCCCAGGTCCTCGTGGATTGGCCCCCAGGTCCTCGTGGATTGGCCCCCAGGTCCTCGTGGATTGGCCCCCAGGTCTCATGGATTGGCCCCCAGGTCTCATGGATTGGCCCCCAGGTCTCATGGATTGCCCCCAGGTCTCATGGATTTGCCCCCAGGTCTCATGGATTTGCCCCCAGGTCTCATGGATTTGCCCCCAGCTCGAACGCTGGGGAAGCTGGCCGTGTGCATGTAAAGCACGCGGCCAGCGTTCCCCTCCGGCGCGCCGCGATACTCACGCATCCTGAAGGTCCGGTCCTTGGCAGTGATGCGATCAAGTGGCCGCCGGGCGCATCTGTGACGCGGCCTCCAGCCGAGAGGCCGCGTCACAGGAGCGCCCAGTGGCCGCGGGAACGCATCACTGCCCAGCGACCGGACCTTCAGGATGGGCGAGTATCGCGGCGCGCCGGAGGGGAACGCTGGCCGCGTGCTTTTCATGCACGCGGCCAGCTTCCCCAGCCCCGCAGATACTGACAAGCCGGCCCAGCGCCGGCTTCCGGTATCGACGGGATGTATCGGGCCGTTTGCACGAGTAACAAGTACTCGTGCAAACGGCAATATCGGCCCCGATACCGATACTAGTATCGTATCGGTGCATCCCTAATCCAGGGGGTTATAATTACTGAAAAGCCCTGCACAGAAACCTGGTGATACTGTAATTTCCATATGCAGGCATTATGCCACAGATATTTTCACAACCATTATTTTTTTGGAAGCTGCTTCGCTAATCTGTGATCGCTACAAATCTCCATGAGCAGGAAAGCTGTCCATTTTTATTATCTTTATCACAGTTGCTGTATTACACACAAAGGCAATCTCTGCCTGCATGCTGACCCCATTTAAAACATAATTGACACCATCTAGTATTTAGAACCTTTCAACTCAGCAATATTTCTCTAAAGGATAAACTCTAAAAAAAAACAAAAAATAAAAAAAGAGCAAATTGATTTTAAGCTTCCAACCCCAGAACAACATTATGCAAATGTAAAGGGACACTCTACACACTCAAGTAACAGTGCCCAAGCGTCCTCAACCCTGTCTTAGGGAGCTCATTGAGGGCTGATTCCCAGTGTAAAATTTTAACAGTAACTGATTGATATAAAGAAGGGATTAAACAGGAGGAGTGGTGCAGAGGTGGCCCGTAGGGGTTAATGTTCAACTAGTTTGCCCCTCCCAATTTAACCCTAGATGTTCTCTTAAACCAGTGTTTCCCAAACCATGTTTAAACGTGATTTGAAGAGAAATATATATATATATATACACCCCTTTATTTTTTTTACAAAAGGTGATCAGGCTTTTCCAATGATCCCAAACATGACTCTAGCTGCCATGGATTAAAAGATAAGGGGATCCAAAAGGACCCCCTAGCTGCACCTGGCAGTTAGAGGGTTAACTAGCCAACTGAAGCTGACATTGCACATATGGCAACGTCAATGGGTGGGGGGCACCCGAAACTGATGTTATCACCGAGCGGTATGATGTCAGTGCGACAGTGGGGGCCCATAAAACTGTCGGGCCAGCATCAAAAAAGCCAGACCGATGTGGGACCATGGCCAAAGAGATGAGTATAGGGGAGGGAAAGGGGGGGTTTAAACGGCCATGACATATAATATGTCCTTGGTCCTTATGGCGAATTTTCCCCAGGATGTACTATGTATGTCAGTGGTCCTTATGGGGTTAAAGGGCACAATCTGAACTGAAGAGGCACTACATAAAACACTATAAACAAAAGGCTTCTGCAGCTGCTGTAGTTCTGCAGGCTGCATGGCGGCTGCCATAAGCTCCAGCTAAGTAGTAGCTCAATTAATCAGAAAACAGTCTTTCTAGATTAGAGGTAGACCATAAACCTTGTAAACCATATCCTGCACAGGATTATGGGATTAGTAGTTCAGCAGCCAAGACCGCCATCAGGTAGGATGAAAGAAACAGCTCTGCATGCACCCTCACTATTGGTAAAATACTTTCGCAAAAAAAAAAAAAAAAAAAAAACAGGGCTAAAACAACTAAATCGATGATTAAAATAGTTGTCGACCATTTTCATTAATCGATTAATCAGGCTGTGCACAGCGCACATGGTTTAGAGTCAGACTGTGTTAAGGACCTCAGATGCTACTTCAAAGCTGATTGGAAATGTGCCTACAATCTTACAATGATTTTGTTCTAGGCTAGCTGTAATTTTTTACATAACCAGTTTGTTTTTAATTAGTTTACAACAATAGCACAGACCCTGGGGCACTGCCTCTGGGTGGATGGAGCTGTACCGCTGCTGTTCCAGGTTTACTAGGCGCTTGAGTTCTGTGCTACCACCCCACCCTTTTTCCCTCCCTCTGGTACAGAGCCGCCCTTTTGGGTTGATTTCTTCCCACACAAAGGTCCAGTCTCTTGCCCAAACTCATTCCCTCCCTCCACCAAGTTTGTTCTAGGGCTGAAACACAGGCAGAGTGTAACAATCATGTTGATTCCTCCAGATGCACTTTAGAAGATTTGCTTTCTTACCTGCATTGATAGGCGTTTTTTGATGCAATGACGGCAATTAGCACATTTTTGATTATATAGCCTGCTTGCTAAATATGTGAAGCAAATTATTTTTGTGGGCATATTGCTATGAATTGTTTGATGCATATCGCAACTCACAAGGGACAATTTGGTGTGTAATATACTTTGATCACATTGCCTGCTTGTTAAGCATGTGACGCTGATTTTTGTCTGTACATATTGCGATAATCTTTTGACGCAATTCAAATGAGGATATATTATCTACTATCATTGTGAGCTTTTAATACTAGCAAATACATGAGGCAATAGCCCTACAACAATGTACTAACAGGGTGTTTTTGATGTAATGATAAAGGCATCAATTCAGCACATTTTCGACTATATAGCCCGCTTATAAGCATACAAAGCAATCTATTTGTGTGCATGTTGCTATAAAACTTTTTGACGTACAGCGCAATTCAAATGGGGCAATGGTGATTATATAACCAAAGCACATGCCAAATGACGATTATTGTGGTTTTTCCTTGGACATTTAAATCCCAACTGCAAACCTAATTGATGTTTTTTGTGTATTATGGTGGTTCAGAATGGAACAATAAAAGATTACGCTAAAAAATAGAATTGAATAATTGTTTGAATCTAAATACACAATATTCAGCACAAAGCAAGTCTCTTGCTTTATATGGTCTGCACACTAATGGCAATAAAAATATATGTCAAACAAGCATGGTAATTGCATTTTAAACAGAACCATTTAAAAAGCATGTTCATAGAATTGAACGACTACTCCAAATTTAATACACACTAAGCACTGCTCAGCATGAAATAAGCCTAACTCTTGTCCACTTGAACATACACCAACTATATCTCCTTGTATAAATAAGAACACAATCAATGAGATTATTCGATAATCTATGTTGGTGATAGCAGCACTTCAATTAGTTATTTTTTAGGAAACCTACAATATAGGGAAACTGTTAATTATACACTATTATCCAGAATCTATAAATTATTTGGCTTAAACGCTTGAAGGGTCTGTTCATTAGGAAGTTATTCTAATTTGCTAATTAAGATAATTATAATATATTAACTATTCTGATTTAACTGGATTAATACCAAAATTCCAGTGGGATACCCAGTTATCACATATCAGATTTATTTTCTTACATTGTCTTTGTGAACATAATTACTTATTTTAACAATACCAATAAAGGTTATGTTTTAATATGCTCCTTTTGATACAGCCACCTAGGTGACTAGTTCCTGTAATTAAACGTGGGTTACCCCTCCTTCCTTTCAACAGGGGCAATAATATTTTTTATTGCTCAGTCTCAGTGTGTAGAACCTGCTCCTAGCAAGGAACTACATAACAATTCGACTTTGATTATATAGCCTGCTTGTTAAATATATGAAGCAACTTATTTTTGTGGGCATATTGCTACGAATTGCTTGACGCATAGCGCAACTCAGAAGGGACAATTTGGTTTGCAATATACTTTGATGGACAACTGTGCATTTATGTACTAGGAACTACTTTCACTTTAGAATAAATATTACTTCATAATATACCCCGATTACGGTATATGGTTCTTCATTGTTTCACCTTAACCAGATAATTACTGCCACAGAGTTATTCTATTTAGCCACACAGGGCCAATTTAGTGTATGACTTACACATGGGAAGGGAATACTGCGAACTACACTAACAATATATACATTGGCACTGTATAGATATCCCTCATCCTTCCCGTTACATTTTGTAGTCAGTTTTTTTATGTAATTACTACTGCACTGGTCTATGTTGTGTAAAAAAAAATATTTTATGATTTACAATAAATGTTAAGTTTTAAACAATTTCTGACATTCTCACTGTTCCTACCAACTGGTAGGATTTTTCTTCTCTTCTGCTTACACGGGTTATCCCCAATATTGGGTGTCTATTGAGAATGCGAGTTATCATTGCTGATTCCGTCGACATCCTTAAGTGAATGCCAAATTCTAAATCTCCCATGATGCTCAGACACTTATTAGGTTAGCTGAGCCCCATGGGAGATGTAGTTCCAAAACATCTGGAGGGCAGAATTTGATGACCTCTGCAGCTTATCATAAGGTAGTCCAGCTGAATGGAACACCACCCCACCCTTCTCACACCCATGTTTAGCCAAGTGCTCCTAGCAATGGTCATTTGGGGAGAAAGCAGACATGGGCTTGAGCGCAGCATTAATTCATCATTTTGACCAGCCACTCATGTACCTTCTGTGTAAAAATTACACAAGTGAGACACCCAATTTGTGTAAGGATGTAAACAAAAGCAAATCGTGTAAAGGAAAAAAAAGGGAGGAAAGTGAGGTTTTTTTTAAACAATCCTTTATATTATATTTTTTTACCCGATGAATTGGAGGGGGGGGGGGGGGGGAAATCACCATTTCAATAAATATTCAAATCACCTGAAGGTATAACCACAGGTTATAATCTATACACACACATTTTTTATTTTTTTTGAGAAAGGATTTTACCAGGAAGGATACCTTGAGATTTCTCTAATTTTCAAGTATGTCCTGGGTGGAGAGTATGTACCGTTAGGTGTCTTGCCCAAGGACACTAGAGAGGTGCTCTTGCTGGGATCGAACCCATGTCTCCACAGGCTCTCTCCACGCAGAGCAATGATGGTTACCTTTACTCCACCCATCCCATCTCTGAGGCCTGGTGAGTGTGTAAATGAGATTGATATATATATCTAACATTTCAATATTAAAACACATATTGGACAGGCTTTCATCAAGATCCTAATTTATTTAAAAGCGGACATATGACATAAAAAAAAAAAGTATCGGTACTTGTACTCTGTATTAAAAAATGGTATCGGTGCATCCCTATCAGCAATTGTGAAGGCGATGGCACATTGCGTTATTTCGCATTGGTTCATCAAAAACCTAAAGCGGCGTCCTGCTGTGAGGAACACTGGGGGTTTAGAACCATGCATCTGAATTTTACACTGTCCAAGGCATCGACGGTGAGGATCTCTAGATGCACGCATGCTACACGCGCAAGCATGTGAGCGGCCCCGTCCACAGCGTCACAACGCTGCGACGGACGCCGGTAAGTGCGTCATAATGCACGCTAGTGCGCACAAGACGTCTTGGTGCACCCGGCCTGAAACACAAGCAGCTTCACTGTTGAGTGGGGTACTTTGGACCCCATTATTTCCATCCCCCAAAGTCATGTTAGATGCCGTTTGACAGGTCAAAGTCTGGCATTTCTAGACACAACCATGTAAAATGTAATTTAAAGAAAAAAAAAAAACCTTGATG
Source organism: Leptobrachium leishanense (assembly GCA_009667805.1). Taxonomy (NCBI): domain Eukaryota; kingdom Metazoa; phylum Chordata; class Amphibia; order Anura; family Megophryidae; genus Leptobrachium; species Leptobrachium leishanense. The sequence continues at coordinate 192,311 of RXON01004165.1, read as the reverse complement.
TTTTTATTCTAAAGCAATGACATAGTCCATTTGTCATGAATAAAATGAGCAACACCACTGCCATTACTTACCATCTAATTTCCCATGCTGTAAGCAGGTTCAGTGATTTATACATTGTATTTTATGAGTAATGACTGGCAAAAAAAAAAGCCTCCCCCAGTTTTAGTTAAAACTAGTTTCTAAGAAAAATGCAGTAACGGGTTCCCATTCCTATAACAGGTTTGGATGATAAAATGTGAAAGTTGTAAATGTAAAGGTGTAAATGGTTGAAATGTGAAGAGAAATTTACATTTTTTCTACAATTTTGTTATAGCATTCTGGTGGGACATGACATATACATATGATATATTTTGAATCTGAAAATGTGCTGATAAAGAAAAAAGTATATATAATGTGTCTGGGGGTATAATAAAACATGACTTCAAAATCCAGAGGTTAAACTGAACCTGGCTGGGTGGAGTAGAGGTAACATTACTGCTCTGCGTGGAGAGAGCCTGTGGAGTCATGGGTTTGATCCTGGCTAGAGCACCTCTCCAGTAAGTGTCCTTGGGCAAGACACCTAACGGTACATACTCGCCACCCAGGACATACTTGAAAACAAGAGAAATCTCAATGTATCCTTCCTGGTAAAATACTTTCTCAAAAAAAAAAAAAAAAAGAACCAAAACCAAAGGTCTGTCACATATTTCTTCACTTCCTGCTCCTACAGCAGCCTGGTGACTTGGTACAGGTAGCAGAAGGAGTGAGATCTTCGGACGCGTCCACGATTCATTGTCTGTATTTAAAGATTCTGTATAAACACACCGGGATACATGAACTTTTGTGATGTTTCATTTTTAAATACACATCAATTGTTTCAATGTAAGAGAAAAAAAAGGGGTGTTGGGGGCTGTGTACCCTTGAATAGTAATCTTTCTTCACCGCATAGCACGCCTGCAGCCTTTCTATAGACAGGATCGGCCAGCCTACATTCCATATTTGCTGGTCACGTCATTGGCTGCTGCAGGATCTCGTGGTAAAGGCCAATTTTTTTTTTTATAATTTTTGCCTTGAGAGGTTAAAGTGGATGGATGGTCTTTGGCTGATCCAAAAGGCAAAAAACCCCAGTCTGAAGCACTCTTCAAATATGCAACACAATAGGGAAAATAATTAGGGTTGCACCGATACCAGTATCGGTACCGATACTGGGTACTGCAGGAGTACTTGGTACTCGTGCAGTACCCCCCGATATTTTCCCCGATACCAGAAGCCGGCACTGAGCCGGCATCCGAGGGGCTGGGGGCGGCTGTCCAAATGCTCTATCGGCCACGCGGGACCATGTGATCGCGGCTGGGGGCCTTCCAACGAGCGCACGTGCAGAAACTTTCCCGGCGTCGCTCAGGAAGGCAAGTATGAACACAGTGAGCAGCTGCAGGGCCTGTCCGAATGCCGAAAGAGCATTCGGACAGGCACCTGAAGCTCTCCGCGATGATACTTACCTTCCTGGGCGACGCCGGGAAAGTTTCCGCGCGTGCGCTCGTTGGGAAGGCCCCCAGCCGCGATATCCAACAGTAACCCCTAGAGGCCACAAATCGGGAGATGGGGGTTCATCGGAACCCGCTATCTCCAACATTGGTGGCAGCAAGGGGTTAACTCCAAGACTGACGTCATCGTGCTATGCACGATTACGCCAGTCGTCGGGGGGAGTTCCCGGAAGCTTGGCCGACATCCAAGATGTCGGACAGCCCCGGGTGAAGATCGCGATCCGGTGCTTTTCTGGGCCGAAACGTGATCCGCCCAAGGGGTTAATGCCAGGTTAATGCAGACTGTGCCCTTCCAAACGGTGCCTGACATTAAGATCAGGCCCCCCCCCCGCGATCGGGAGGGAGGTCTGAAGGACCTCCCCTCCCTTTCAGGCACCTCCTCCGCACTCGCGGGGGAGCGCCTGAAATAGATGCCATCGCACCGGGGGCACCAAGAAACATCTATCGTACCCGCGGCGGTCCCAGAGTGCCGGGCTGACATCAAGGGAGGGGGAGGGGGGGGGGGGGGTGCCACAGCGATCGGACGGAATCCAGCCGATTGCTGGCTGCAAAGGGAGGACGCACTCAGCTTTATTGTTCTCACCGTAAAATAACCCTTCCTATGCTTTAAGCTAAATTTTCTTTCTTCCAGTCTAAATGGATGACCCCTTGTCCTATGTATAGTCCTGTTAATGAATAGGTTATCAGACAATGGTTGATAACGGCCCCGTATATATTTATATAAGGTTATCAGATCCCCTGTAAGGCATTGTTAGGTTTTAAGGTTTAGTGGGGTCATTGCTCTAAATTTACATCAATCCTTTCATTCAGCCCAGTAGAGCCGAGACTCCCAGCCTATACTGTGAATTAAACGGAATTAGCTCCATGTGGCAGAGAAGGAGTAACAAGTCTCCGCTGCAAAGCGCCTCCCTCGTCGTGCTGGATTACGGTCTGGCTCCCCTCTCCTCGGGGTATTGATCCCCCGGCCCGCCTGCCGCTCAGGCCCTCATATCCCGTGCCGGCTCCAGGCTGGCTCTCGCGCGGTGCTGGGCAGGCGATGGCCGCCGCGGGAGGAGAGTGTGCGCCCCCCCCCCTGGGATGAATGGCCGGCCGCCTCGGTAATCGGATTAACCGCGGCACAGGCAGAAGTTTATGGAGAGCGAGGCCCGGCGAGCCCCTCCTCCATGCCGGGGCCTGCACGTGTCTGCCGGCGCGAGAGGGATGGAGAAACCGGCGCTGCCATGTGCGGCCTGCAGGCTCGGTTCATCCCCCCCCGGGCCTCTGCCAGTCAGGTGGGAGCAGGGCCTAAATGGGTTTGAGTCCTGGCCGCCCGGGCCTACACGCCGCCGAGGAGCGAGACGGGGGGGGGGCACATGAAAGCCGCACCCGGGAAATGGAAAGCACACCGCTGCGGGCCGCGCCACTCACATGTTGCCGCTGTGAGGCCTCGATCTGTGTCGCTTCGCTCCGCCTGTCTCCTCTCACGCTTCCAGCTGCTCTGGCCGCGTCCGCCGGGCACTTCACTGGTCCGCCTCGCGCGCTCAGTCTGCAGGCCTGCGTGACGTCACCGGCGAGCGGGGAGGAGACGGAGAGAGCGCGCGTAGTCTCGCGGGAAGGCGCGCGCGCTCGCTCTATACGAAGCTCCACGAGGGGGAGCAGTACAGGTACTTGCAGTGCAGCGCCACCTGGCGTCCGTGACGGGTCTGTGGACCTGCGCGTATCTGTGCCTCCGCCATGTCTTTTCCTCACTCATACAACCTGTTCAAGGAGCGGGCCTGGAGGAGGTGCAGCGGCCATTCAGGGCACTAGGGTTCATATGGTTTCCTGTGCCGTTTCATGCCCAGGGGGTGCACATATAAAGTGCTGCCATAACATGTATCATGTCTAGTTTACAAGAAAGAGTATCCATTACCTGTTTCAGGCAGACTTGTGACCTGCAGAGGCAGCATGTAAATCCTAGGGTCAGCACATTACTGTATGAGTGTATCACAGCCTTGCACAGCAATAAAACTCTCAGTAATGTGCACTGTGTATGAGCATCACAGAGCTCCACAGCAATAAAATTCACAGCAGTGATGTGTGGTGAGGTCAGTGGCTGGTATCAGAGCCAGATATATACTGTATGAAACAGAGCCAGATATGTTAGCACACAGTATATAGCCCCATTACTATGTATTAGCACTGTCTACTCTGTATATAGCCATATTACTCTGTATTAGCACTGTCTGTGTATAGCCATATTACTCTGTATTGGCACACTGTCTGTATATAGCCATATTACTCTGTATTAGCACACGGTCTGTATAGCCCCATTACTCTGTATTAGCACACTGTCTGTATATAGTCTCATATTACTCTTAGCACACTGTCTGTATATAGCCCCATATTACTCTGTATTAGCACACTGTCTGTATATAGTCTCATATTACTCTGTATTAGCACACTGTCTGTATATAGCCCCATATTACTCTGTATTAGCACACTGTCTGTATATAGCACCATACCTGATGCCACCTCTGCGACCTTGCTGTCCTGCTGGCCCTCAAATTCCTCCACCAAACCCCAATGTCCCGCAGTCCTCAGCCATGATGCTGCTGGAGTGCAGGGGGAGAAGACAGCCCACACCTCACTGCAAGTAAGAAAATCTGTATATGGGCCACCATAGCAACGCCCCCATGACTGACCAGGACAGTCACATGACTGCCCTGCGTCAATCAAACCATGAGGAGCTCTGCCTCCCATGGTTTGGCGTTTTTTTTTTAAAAAAGGAAATGCTTGAGACCAATGGGAGCTTTCCCATTGGCTGAAGCTTTCATGTGCTCTCCGTGCCTGGAGGCACTGGAGAGCGTGCCACCAGCTTGGGCCTCGCAATTAGCGTAGCGTAGAGCTGCGCAAATTGCGTAGCCTAGGCTGGCTCAGTGCTGCCCCTGCTGTCTGTGTAATGAATCACACACACAGCAGCCGGAAGAGAGATAGAAGAAGCAAGCACAGCTAGGGAGCGTGGAGAGGTGAGTATGAGAACTTTTTTCAATATAACCATTTATGTACAGTTTAACCCCTTAAGGACCACTGACGTACCCTGTACGTACTGTCCACGGGTCTCCCTTAGACCCGCGGAAGGACAGGGTACGTCAGCGGCGCCTAATCCCCCTCCCGCCCGATACTCACCTCCCTTGCTGGATCCCTCGGCGATCTGGCAGGGAGGAAGCCTGCCCATGTGATTTACATGGGCAGGCGAGGCTGATGACGTCGCCACGCTGCGTGGTGACGTCATCAGCAGGTGCCTCCATTCAAATCAATGGAGGGGAGGGGGGGCTCCTTCGGAGCCCTCTATCTCCCCAACCATTGAATCTAGGGAGATGGTTTTTGCACCGCTGAAAAGGGGAGTGTCTCCCCTTTTCAGCGGTCTATAACATTAACGGTTTCGCCGCCGAATCGCGTTTCGTCGCTAATTGGCGCCAAAATGCGATTCGAACCTGGAGGGGGGCTGACATCTTGGATGTCAGCCAAGCCTCCAGGTCCCCCCCCCACCCAATGACAACCTCACCATATGTGTGAGGATGTCAGTGGGCCAGTTAACCATCTAGCTGCCATGTAGAGATAGGGGGATCCTTAGGATCCCCTTATCTCTATCTCCCGATCCATGGCAGCTAGATGGTCATATTTGACATCATTTGAAAGGCCTGATCATGGCCTTTCAAAACAAAACATGACCAGGTTTGGTTTTAAAAAAAAATAATAATAAAAAAAAATAATAAAAAAATTAAATAAAATAAAAAAATGTTTTTTTTAAAAAGGTTTTTTGTCTGGGGGGGTTTAATTAAATAGGACCTAGGCTGTCATCTCAAAATAACTAGCACAAAATGGTTAGAATGAGCGCAGCGCACATAGGTGAACTGGCTCAGCAGTGAAGGGGTTAAAAAGCAAATGCATGTAAAAATTGGGTATTTCTAGTCTCGGGACAAAATTTTGAACCTATTTAGCCAGGGTCTTTTTTGGTGGTTTTAGATTTTGGGGATTAAATTACGAAAAAGTGTGTTTTTACCATTTTTTCATCATATTTCATATTTTTTTATAGTAAATTATTCGATATGATGGAAATAATGGTATTTCTAGAAAGTCCATTTAATGGCGGGAAAAAGGGTGTATAATATGTGTGGGTTGAATAAACAAGTAAGAGGAAAATTTGACCTAAACACTAACAGCGCAGAAACGTAAAAATAGCAGCGGTCACTAAAGGACGGATTTGTGTAAAACTGCCCGGTCACTAAGGGGTTAAATACACACACACATGTCATTACTGCACATTGAGCACATTAATTTACTGGAATGGCAGGGGAGGCTCTGCCTCCCCTGCCACTCCTGACTGCACGTCCCTGATTCACAGTAATGTGCGGTGTGTATGAGCATATCACAGAGCTCCACAGCAAAAAAGCTCACAGTAATGTGAAGTGTGTATGAGCGTATCACAGAGCTCCACTCAAAGTAATGTGCTCTGTGTACGAATTAAGAGAAATGAATAGAGGAAATGATGAATTATAAGGACAGATGGAAATACAGATATTCAGAAAATCCGATACATAAATAGGTAGGAAGACAGATGAATGGATCAACAGATGGGCGGACATAGAGGTGGACATACCTCTACACTCCTCCTTCCATACTTACCTGCCTCTTGCTTCATATTTGATGCTTCCAGCTGCTCCTTATGCTGGCTGCCTTCTGGCATCACCATAACCGGGTACTCAGGTCACATGACATGTCCCTGCCACAGTGGCAGCACAAGGCTTACCGTGCTGCCACAAAGCTGTAATCCTTGCCGTGCAGGCAGTTTTTTGTGCTGGCTGCCACAGGGACATTCAGGGTCAGTTCCCTGTTTCTGCCTGCAGACAGAGAAGATCAAAGGAATCCAGGACCCTACCCCATGGGCCCTCGGTCAGTGCCCAAATGCCCCACCTATTAGTCTGCCCCTGCTGCTGAGGTGTATGTAAAGCTCAGATGCCAATTGCAGGGTAAACAGGCGACAGTTTATTGCAAGAGAGAAGAGGAGAAAGCCTCTGTTACTCCCAGAGAGGCTGCACAACTGTCAACTGCCCCAATTGAAACCAGAGAGGGCAAAGGTCATCATGCAAAGTGAACACTGCGATGTGATTGGTTGGAAACCACACATGCAAAATTTTTTAATTTTTTTAAACCATGTATTCAATGTGAGAAAACCATAACTAAATATTGTCCTATATGGGTAAAACACACACACACGTAGAATGAGTCCATCAGACTGGGATGCTTCCGTAAGAAGTTCATAAATATAATTCTACAGCAAGTAACAGTAGCTGTTTGGGTCCACCTTTGCATGGATACAGGTCCAGGATGTCTCTGGGCTTTAGCTGCCCTTTCCCTTAAGAAGTTGGATCTTTCATCGCTGCCATTGGGTGGGCTAATAATGTCCTCAGATCTTGCAATGTTGTACCTGGACTTATGTCTTCTGGTACTGAGTCTGCATTCTTATTGGTGGTATGCGACTCTTGTGTCAGGAGGTGACGCCTGTTGCGACAATATTTTAGCTCATCATTTGTGTGCACATGGTTGGATCTGTTGGTTTTATCTGCTTTGATGATGACTGCTGGGTGCCATAGAGCATGTTCCTGACCACACACTGTCTGTCCTTCAGCGAGCTGTGATTATGGTCTAGCAGCTAGCTGACCTCTTGTAGCAGCTCTTCTGAAGATGCTGTGACTCCTTCTGGTTCCGACTTCCTTGTGATGGACAACTTTGGACAAAAGATGTTGGTAGTTGGAAGCAAGGATCTTAGACGGCGACTCATAGAAGCTGTGCTGATGACATAAAGTTATCTACAGGGCTGTTGCGATATTCCAGGATACTGAGGTATGGATCTTTCTTTTCCGCGTTGGCCTTTTCAATTAGTGATTTTGGTGTCTGTAGGGTTTTCTCAGCTAATCCATTGCTTTGTGGATAGCATGGACTTGAAGTGGTGTGAGAAAAAGCCAATTCATTCTTTAAATTTGTTGGATTCATACTGGGGGCTGTTTGAGATGTCTTAGAGATCCCATGCCTTGTGACCAGGCAGTTTTTAACTTGTGTATTACAGCAGCTGATGTTATGATATGAAGTCTGTACCGCTCGAAGTATCTGCTGTAGTAGTTAAATTATGAGCTAATCCATATTGTGCCAGATTAATAAATCATTATCTATTATTTGCCACGGTTTGTCAGGTACTCGGTGGCTGATCATGGACTCTCTGTGTTTGGAAGAATGGTATGTGAGGCATATCGGACACTTCCCGACAAATTCTGATTTCCTTTACCATTCCAGGTCAAAACAAACTATCACACACGCTTTGCTTGCATTTGCACCTTTAAATATTATACCATGCAGGTAGGAGATTTTATCTCAATAATTTCAGAATTTCACAATGCTTTGGGGATATTTCTTTTTGTCATCAGGCCAGCCATTTTGTATAATGTCCTAGTTTAATATTTGGAACTGTGGGTCCCTTTCAGTCTGAGTTTTGATGTCTTCTAGCTTTGCGTCACTTACAATAAGACTGCTTTATACAGTATGCTCTTGTATGTCCATACCTTCATTGAGCCTTGAGTCTTGGTTAGATAATGACTTTCTGGAGAGCATGTCTAAAACGGGAATGCCTTTGCCTGTACAGTGAACGATGGTGAAATCATACCTCTGGAGCTGTAAGATCATTCTTTGCAGCCTTGGAGGACTGGATGCCATTGGTTTGCACATGATAAACTCCAAGGGTTTATGGTCACGTTCCACTAGGATATGGCAGCCGTATATGTATTGATGAAAACACTTACAGCCAAATACTATGGCAAAAAGTTATTTTTCAATTTGCAGGTACATAGTTATATAGGCTGAAAAAAGACATGCGTCCATCGGGTTCAGCCTCTCACCCATCACCTACTGCTGTTGATCCAAAAGAAGGCAAAAAACCCAGTCTGAAATGCTCGCCAATATGCAACACACTGGGAAAAAATTCCTTCTTGACCCCAGAATGGCAGTCAGATTTCTCCTTGGATCAAGAAGCTTACCCACATATTACATATTATAACCCTTAATATTCTATGTCTGCAGGAATTCATCCAGTAATTTTTTAAAAGTCTGTACAGTCTCTGACCCAACCACCTCAACAGGCAGAGAATTCCACAGCTTTATTGTTCTTACCGTAAAATAACCCTTCCTATGCTTTAGGCTGAATTTTCCTTCTTCCAGTCTAAATGGGTGACCTCGTGTCGTGTGCATAGTCCTGTTAATGAACAGGTTTCCAGACAATGGTTTATAATGGCCCCGTATATATTTATATAGGGTTATCAGATCCCCTCTAAGGCGCCGTTTCTCTAAACTAAACAGGTTTAAGCTTGTTAGTCTTTCCTCATAACTTAAACCTTCCATTCCCCTTATTAATTTAGTCGCCCGTCTTTGCACTTTTTCTAACGCTATAATATCTTTTCTTAAGACAGATGCCCAAAATTGCACGGCATATTCAAGGTGCGGTCTTACCATTGATTTATACAGAGGCAAAATTATGTTTTCATCCCGAGAGTGAACTCCCCTTTTACTGCATGACAATACTTTGCTGGCCTTGGCGGCTGCTGTTTGACATTGCACATTGTTACTTAGTCTGAAGTCTATGATTATTCCCAAATCCTTCTCCTGCTTGGATTTCCCTAACTCCGTACCATTTAGGGTATAAGTTGCTTGTGTGTTCTTCACTCCAAAGTGCATAATTTTGCATTTATCTACATTAAATTGCATCTGCCATTTAAGTGCCCAGTCCCCCAATCTATCTAAATCCCTCTGCAGTGAAGTAACATCCTGTTCACATTGTATTACTTTTCCTAGTTTTGTGTCATCTGCAAACACTGATACATGACTTTCGATGCCTATCTCAAGGTCATTTATAAATAAATTGAATAGAATTGGTCCTATAACAGTCCCCTGAGGGACACCACTTACCACTGTTGTTCATCTTGAAAATGTACTATTTATGACCATTCTCTGTACCCTGTCTTTTAGCCAGTTTTCTATCCAAGAACAAGTATTTTCATCTAGACCAATTTTTCTTAATTTAAATAGTATTCTTTTGTGTGGAACTGTGTCATTACATCCACTGCGACCCCCTGATCTATACTTCTACTTAATTCCTCATAGAACGCAATTAGGTTAGTCTGCGTAATATTTCCAGAATTCGGCCATTTCTTACCGCTGTCACCACAAAACAACTCATACACGCCCTGGTAATCTCCCGACTCGACTATTGCAATAATCTCTTATCTGGCCTCCCTCTGTCCCGCCTCTCCCCCCTACAATCCATCCTGAACGCCTCTGCCAGGCTAATTCACCTCACCCGCCGCTCTGTCTCTGCCGCTCCCCTCTGCGAGTCCCTTCACTGGCTCCCCATCCACTGCAGAATTAAGTTCAAAATCCTTATCCTTACCTACAAAACCCTCACTAACTCAGCGCCCCACTACCTGTCCTCACTAATCACCAAATACACCCCAGCCCGCTCCCTAAGGTCAAACAGTGACCTGCGCCTAGCTTCTCCCCGCATCACCTCTTCCCATGATAGACTGCAGGATTTCTCACGCGCAGCCCCCACTCTCTGGAACGCTCTCCCTCGTACTGTCAGACTTTCCCCTAACTTCTCTTCCTTCAAACGCTCCCTGAAAACATTCCTATTTAGGGAAACCTACCACCCAACTCACTGACACAACCATCAATCACTCTCACCTTACAGTCCTCTCCTCCTGTTTCCAACCCCAACCCTCCCAGATTGTGAGTTCCTACGGGAATAGGGCCCTCATCTCCTCATGTACTGTTTGTCAAATGTTGTTCAATGTATTGTAACCCTGTCTGTACTGTGCTTATTGTACAGCGCTGCGGAATATGCTGGCGCTTTATAAATAAATAATAATAATAATAGTCTGACATGATCTGTGTTTCATAAAACCATGCTGATTTTTGCCAATTACATTATACCTCCCAATAAATTCCTAAATATTTTCCCAGCCACAGATGTTAAGCTCACAGGTCTATAATTCCCAGGCACAATTTTCAAACCTTTCTTAACCCTTTCACTGCTGAGGCGTTTCACGCCTCTGTGCTGAGCTCATTTTTACCTGTTTCGCTCATCTTGTTTAAACGTGTTTTGAAGGCTTATTTTAGTATATGACCCAGACATATTATATATCGTTCTTTCCGTCAGACTCGGCAGATTCATAATATGTCATTATTATATGTATACATTGTGAAGGAACCGTTCCCTTCCGTCTGTCCTGGCTCTCCAGACACCCCTTCGTTGCGGTCAGCCCGGCTACTGGGAGCGCTGTCCTCAGCACCTCGAGCAGCTTGACCTGCCTGCTTCTGTTCCTCTGCCCTGGAGCCGTTAGGAATCTCCAGAAGGCCGCTCTCTGCCTTCTGAGGGTGATAGTGTATAGTGTAGCGTCGCTGAAATAAAGACACCAGGCGCGGCTGTATGCTTTAAAACAGGATCCTCTCTCTCTGAGCTCTGAGAGTTTTCTGACTTTTTAATGAACAACCACCATTTATGCTGAAGTCCAACAGTCATAATTTGCATACCCATACTAATTACATTAGGTCAGTTATTTACAATAAACATTCTTTACATTCTCTAGCCTTTCAGCTCACACAACATTTGTATATCCATTGTTCTAACACATCAGATTATTCAAGGGATCTCTGATAGTGTGTGTTTAAACATGCAGCTAGATAATGGGAAAAGCCCTGGTGCATAAATTACACAGCAGTAAAGCTTGTTTACAGTATACACAAAAACACATTTACCTACAGGAATATAAGTATTTTTAAAACGAAAGTTACGCCATTTTACACTAAACTAAATTAAACTAAAACCAAACAATGTAAAATATATTTAAAACCACACGATAAAAATGAACATAAAGTCTCTTGGGGTTTGAAGCATGGAGCGTTACATCAGCTCCATGACATACATCATGTCCCGTCTGTATATTATAACAAAAAATGCAATAAAGTATGAATTTTCAATAATTTACAATGTGTAAAGTGTTTTTTTTTCACATTTTAACATGCAAGCAATTGCGGTTATATTTTGTATGCTTGTTAAAAAAATTAGAAATGGGGTCTCATTGCATTTTTTTTGGGGGAAAATTACGCGATTTTTAACAAACGTACCGCATACAAAAATCGTTAGTGCAGCATCATTGTTCACATTATAATTGAAATGGGAACAATATTGCTGCATTAACAAACAAAAAAAGGAATTTTTGTCAAGGAACGGACATGAGAGCTCTTTTCAGCGAGCCACAGGACTAAAGACTGAACCCTTTTTAAAGACTATTTTTCCTGTTTTCATTTTGGTTTTGCGTGTTAGCCTATGGACCTCTTATTTTATTGCTAGATGTGGTTTTATTGGTGTAATGTAATAAAAATGTACCCTGTATGATGTGACTGTAAAAGTATGAAAGAAACCGTTTGTATGTGTTTTTCCCCGTCGCCATTTTTCTCATCCCAGCATGGTTTCACAGAACAAAGGATCTCATGCCCCAAGATGGAGGATGCAGCGGGCCAGAGGATTGAAGGCTTTTCCAAGACCTCATCTGCCTAATCCCCTGGACAATGGGGGAGCCTGAAAGGGCAAAATAGAGGATACAGCAAGCCATCTGATTGGAGGCTTTTCCAAGACCTCATCTGCCTAATCCCTGGACAATGGGAAGGCTGAAAGGGACCTGATAGGGAACAGGAGGCTGGGAAAGGAGCCAATCAGTGCTGGTTGTGTGGGTCGGGGAGTTGGTAATCTGTTTGTGTGAAGTTGTATAAATGACCGTGTTGAAACCCATAAAATTCAGTTCACTGTTTTAAAGCATACAGCCGCGTCTGGTGTCTTCATTTCAGAGCTACAATCACTATTGCAGGAGACACTCAGCGGTCTCCTGCATCACCACTCAACCCAGGAACGGGATCCCCAAGGCAACACCGCACCATCTCTCCAGACGCCGGACCAACGCCATTTCATCCTCCAGGCCGCTCGAGACGCCGAGTGCCGTGCCACTCGGTAGTCGGGCCGGACGCCACCAAAGGGGGGGTCAGATAGAGCAGGACCGCAAGCGGACTTCCATCCCACCACACTGATGGCAGCGGTGGGATAGCTCTTTGAACCCCCAGAAAAAGCACTCAGCATGGCAGGGTACGCCAACTACAAAAAAGACACCCTGCGGGGCATCCTGGAGAGCCGAGGAGGCACCCCGGGCTCAAAAAGTAAAGCCGCCCTGATCGAGGAACTGCAGGAAATGGACCAGGGAGCCATGGGCACGCCAACCTTGCCACCCACCCAGGCATTGGTCCCAGAAGATCCCTTCCAAAGGAAAGTGCGGCAGCGGGTAGCCCTCTTCGGAGCTGCCTCGTCAGAAGCCGCTATACACAACGCCATCCAGGAGATCCGGCAGGAAGAGGAACGAGACAAGGGGAGCCAGCATGAACTTCGGCTGGCTGAAATGCAGAACCATAGGGTTGAGAGCCCCAACCCAGAACAATCAGCGGGCCAGAAGGTGCCCTTCCAGGCGTTTAAAACCTTCAGTGAGGCGGAGGAAGAGATTGAAAGCTTCCTCCAGGACTTTGAGCAGTTGTGCCAGGTACACGAGGTCCAACGCTCCGCTTGGGTCGGTATTCTGGCCTGTAAATTGACAGGTCGAGCTGCAGAGGCGTATCGGACCGTTCCAGACGAAGAGGCCAAGAACTATGACTACGTAAAGCAAGCTTTACTGAGCCGCTTTGCCATCACTCCTGAAGCCAGCCGGGTGAAGTTCCGAAACTCACGCCGGCCCAACGGCACAACACAGGTAGAGTGGGCGCATCGGCTACAACGAGACCTAAAGACTTGGTTCCTGGGGAGCAAGGCCAGAACGGTGGAAGAAATCACCCAGCTGCTACTACTGGAACAATTTTTTGAACACACCGCCATAGCAGTATGGGAGTGGGTACGGGACAAGAAACCCCTGACGGTGCAGCAAGCTGCTACCTGGGCAGACGAGTACACAGACACGAGGAAACCCAATGGGGGTGAACGACCCCCACCCCCTCGACCCGCACTACCCGCCCCTCCCCTGGAGCCGTCGACCCGCTGGCCCGCAGTCAGACCGGCGAGCCGTCCAAACTTGGCGGCCAACATCCGCTGTTACAGATGCGACCAGGTGGGGCACTACCACCGGAATTGCCCCCACCGACCCCCCATTTCGCGGGCCCCCACCCGTGGCTCACTGCTACCACACCGAAACCCTGTTGTTGGACTCCCCGGAAGAATGGGGGATGTTACACAAGGCCGACCCTGTACAGGCTGCCTCGGCCGACAACCGCCAACACCACCGACAAGCCGTGTGGATCAACGGATGGGCCGCCGAGGGCCTCCGGGACTCCGGCGCCACCATCACCCTCGTACGACCCCATTTAATACAGAAAAAGGACCGGTTGGACCACACTGTCGCTGTCCGTGTGGCCGGAGGGAAAGTGCTCCGACTCGCTATGGCCCGAGTCCACCTGGATTGGGGTTCGGGGGAGGGATCCGTGAGGGTGGGTTTACTGGATCGACTACCGGCTGAAATCCTCCTCGGCAACGACCTGGGACGCTTAGTTTCCGCCTATGCCATGGATGCAGCAGCCCCGGTGACCACTCGGCAACAAAGCCACCGCAACAACTATGGCACTCCAATCGGGACCCAGGTGAGACCATGACCCAAACCTCCCAAACCCCCCCGACCCCCCAAACCCCGACCAACCACGACCCTGTCCCCTCGACCTGACCACCCCCTCACATGGAGCTCCCCAGCCACCCTCCGACACCAGACCGACCCCACCCTAGAGAGATACCGAGACCGGGCCGGCAAGGGCCTGGAAGGCGACAGGACCGATAGCATCGAGTGGGAGGATGGGCTACTATATAGGTATACTGAGAGGGTGGGCACCAAGAAGCAACAGGTTCCCCACAAGCAGTTAATCGTACCCCAGGCCCCTAGACAGGAACTCCTGAGACTGGCCCACGACATCCCCCTCGCCGGACACTTAGGGATAAAGAAGACCCGACACCGTTTAACCCGAGCGTTCTTCTGGCCCCGCCTTAGTGAGGATACCCGAGAGTACTGTCGCATCTGTTCGGTCTGCCAGAAGGTAGGGAAAACCGGAGACCACCCGAAAGCCCCACTGCACCCCATGCCCATTATCCAAGAACCCTTTAGTCGGGTGGCGGTTGACATAATCGGCCCCCTGCCTCGCCCCAGTGCCACCGGGAAGAGATATATTCTCACCGTGGTGGACTACGCCACCCGATACCCGAGGCTGTGGCCTTGGCCAATATCCAGGCTGACACCATAGCCGATGCCCTCCTACAGGTGTTTTCCCGGGTAGGATTCCCACGAGAGATTTTGTCTGACCAGGGCACCCAGTTTACCGCTGAGCTGACACAACACCTCTGGCGCCTGTGTGGTGTCAAGGCATTTCACAGCGCCCCATATCACCCCCAGACGAACGGGCTGTGCGAGCGGTTTAATGGGACCCTGAAACAGCTGATCTGGGCCTTCACCCAGGAAAGAAAGGACTGGGAAAAATACTTACCCCACTTGTTATTTGCCTATTGGGAGGTACCACAGGAATCGACCGGATTCTCCCCCTTTGAGTTATTGTATGGGCGCCAGGTGCGAGGCCCCTTAGACCTAGTTAGGGCTCAGTGGGAGGGGGGACAGGAGGCAGACGGGCTCCCCATCCTGAGTTACGTCTTGGAGCTCCGGGAGCGCTTGACGGAACTCACGGAACTAGTTCAAGGGAACATGGAAACGGCCCAGGCCCAGCAGAAGGCGTGGTATGACCGCTCCGCCCGCAGACGCTCGTTCCTCGTGGGGCAGAAGGTCCTGGTGTTAAAACCACAGCGGCAGAACAAGCTGCAGGCGTCCTGGCATGGCCCCTACCGGGTGGTAACCCAGCTGGGGGATACCACCTATGTGGTTGTCAGCTGCGCAGACACGAGGATCCAGCGGACGTTCCACGTCAATATGCTCAAGGCCTACCATGAGCGCCCGGAGACGGTGGCTGCCATTTGTGCCCCGGCCACCGAGGAGGCAGAACAGTTTCCCCTGATAGATCTCCCCGGGATAGACAACCGACCCGCAGGGGTCGACCAGGTGCAGATAGGGGAGGAGTTGGGTCCCCAGAAACAGGCCCAGATTAGACAGCTCCTCCACAACCACCAGGAGGTCTTCTCTGCCCGCCCCAGCTATACCAGCCGGGCCTTACACCAAGTTGAGACCCCAGGCCAGAGACCCCTCCGGCAGCCAGCCTACCGACTCCCAGAGACAGTCCGCGAACCCATGCGGGCTGAAATCCGGGAGATGCTGGAGCTGGGGGTTATCGAGCCCTCCGCCAGCCCATGGGCCTCCCCCGTAGTGTTGGTCCCCAAAAAGGACGGGACCACTTGGTTCTGCGTGGACTACCGGAGGTTAAACGACTGTACCACGACTGACGCATACCCCATGCCCCGAGTTGACGAGCTGTTAGATCAGATCTCCCAGGTGCACTATCTGACCACGGTAGATTTATGTAAGGGGTATTGGCCGATTCCCCTGGCAGAGGAGGCGACCCCGAAGTCGGCCTTCATCACCCCATTCGGCCTGTACCAATTTTGGGTCATGCCATTCGGGATGAAGAACGCCCCGGCTACTTTCCAGCGGTTGATTGATCACCTCCTCGATGGCCTACAGGAGTTTGCCTGTGCCTACTTAGACGACATAGCCATCTACAGCCAAACCTGGGAGGAACACCTTCACCATCTAGGGGTAGCGTTAGAGCGGATCAAGGACGCCAACCTGACCCTTAAACCGGAGAAATGTAAAATAGGGATGTCCGAGGTACAGTACCTTGGCCACCGGGTAGGCTACGGGAAACAGCGACCGGAACCCGCCAAGATAGAAGCCATTCTCAACTGGCCCACCCCGGGACCAAGACTCAGGTCCTTGCCTTCCTAGGGACCGCAGGCTATTACCGAACGTTCGTCCCCCAGTACAGCGCCCTCGCCAAACCCCTGACTGACCTGACCAAAAAATCCCTACCCCGCCAAGTCCTGTGATCCCCGGAGTGCGAGGCGGCCTTCCAACAACTGAAGACCGCCCTAACCCAAGCTCCCCTCTTAGCCGCTCCGAATTATAATAAACGTTTCGTCGTCCATACAGATGCCTCCATGTTTGGACTGGGAGCCGTGCTGAGTCAGGTGGGAGATGACGGGGGGGAACATCCGGTGGCGTTCATCAGCCGCAAACTTCTCCCCAGGGAGGTGGGATATGCCACAGTGGAGAAGGAGTGTTTGGCCCTGGTTTGGGCCCTGAGAAAGTTCCAGCCCTATGTTTACGGGCGCTCCTTCACCGTCATGACTGACCACAATCCCCTGGTGTGGCTGAACCGAGTCGCTGGGGAGAACGGCCGCCTGCTACGGTGGAGCTTGGCCCTCCAACCGTTTAACTTCACAATCCAATATCGGCCCGGGCCTCAAAATGGAAACGCCGATGGATTATCGCAGAAAACGGCCCAGGAACCCGGAGACCTCCGTTCACCGACTTCCCCGAGTCAACCCGTGTGGGTCCAACCGTGTCCGTCGGACTCTAGAAGGGGGGAGAAATGTCAAGGAACGGACATGAGAGCTCTTTTCAGCGAGCCACAGGACTAAAGACTGAACCCTTTTTAAAGACCATATTTCCTGTTTTCATTTTGGTTTTGCGTGTGAGCCTATGGACCTCTTATTTTATTGCTAGATGTGGTTTTATTGGTGTAAGGTAATAAAAATGTACCCTGTATTATGTGACTGTAAAAGTATGAAAGAAACCGTTTGTATGTGTTTTTCCCCGTCGCCATTTTGCTCATCCCAGCATGGTTTCACAGAACAAAGGATCTCATGTCCCAAGATGGAGGATGCAGCGGGCCAGAGGATTGAAGGCTTTTCCAAGACCTCATCTGCCTAATCCCCTGGACAATGGGGGAGCCTGAAAGGGCAAGATAGAGGATACAGCAAGCCATCTGATTGGAGGTTTTTCCAAGACCTCATCTGCCTAATCCCTGGACAATGGGAAGGCTGAAAGGGACCTGATAGGGAACAGGAGGCTGGGAAAGGAGCCAATCAGTGCTGGTTGTGTGGGTGGGGGAGTTGGTAATCTGTTTGTGTGAAGTTGTATAAATGACCGTGTTGAAACCCATAAAATTCAGTTCACTGTTTTAAAGCATACAGCCGCGTCTGGTGTCTTCATTTCAGAGCTACAATCACTATTGCAGGAGACACTCAGCGGTCTCCTGCATCACCACTCAACCCAGGAACGGGATCCCCAAGGCAACACCGCACCATCTCTCCAGACGCCGGACCAACGCCATTTCATCCTCCAGGCCGCTCGAGATGCCGAGTGCTGTGCCACTCGGTAGTCGGGCCGGATGCCACCAAAGGGGGGGGGTCAGATAGAGCAGGACCGCCGGCCGACTTCCATCCCGCCACAATTTTTTTTTCAAATTTTTTTTATTTTTATTTTTAATTTTTTTATTTTTTTTCATGGTCATGTTTGGTATCGTTGGAAACGCCATGCAACAGTACCAAACATTAACCCCTAGCTGCCACGGATCGGGAGATAGTGGGTTCATTGGAACCCTGTATCTCCACCATTGGTGGCAGTTAGAGGTTAACTCCAGGACTGGCGTCATCGTGCTATGCACAATGATGCCAGTCCTCAGGGGGCATTCCCGGAAGTTTGGCCGACATCCAAGATGTCGGCCAGCTCCAGGAGAGGATCACAATTTGGCGCTTTTCGGCGCCGAATCGTGATCCGGCACCCAAGGGGTTAAAGGCATGCATGGTTTGGAAGGGCAGGCTGTGCCCTTCCAAACCATGCCTGCCTTAACCCTGTGACAGCTGGCGATCGGGAGAGAGGCGCCTGAATTAGATGTCATCTTGCCGCCGCGATGACATCTAATGGTGCCGGCAGCGGTCCCGGATGCTGGGCTGACATCGAGGATGTCAGCCCGCACCGGGGGGCACAGCGATTGGCCGGAATCCGGCCGATCGCTGGCTGCAAAGGGAGGACGCGCTGAGCGCGTCCTCCGCAGGCAACGCTACCTGCGGGTGGACGCACTGAGCGCGTCCTCCGCAGCAAAAGGGTTAAATATAGGGACCACGTCAGCTTTTCTCCAATCCTCTGGTACGATTCCTGAAAGAAAAGAATCTTGAAAGATTAAGTACAGAGGTTTACATATTTCAACACATAGTTCCCTCAGTACTCGCGGTTGAATTCCATCTGGCCCTGGGGCTTTATTCACATTCACATTGTTTAATTGCTGCAAAACCTTGTCCTGTGTCAACCAGACACTTTGTATTAGTAAGTTTTTATTAATGAATTGCATGTCTCCTGTTATAGGTTTCTCTTTGATTAAATACTGAAGAAAAATAATCATTCAAAATTTCTGCCTTATCTTGATCTTCAGTTAACATAGATTTTAGTGAACCTACATTTTCACTCTTGGGTTTTTTAGAATTTATGGTCCTAAAGAATCTTTTTAGGGTTGGTCTTGCTCTCTTTGGCTATTTCTTTTTCATTTTCTAGTTTAGCCCATATAATCGCTTTTTTACATGCTTTATAGGATGCCTCAGATTTATCAAATTTAAAAGCTTTAAAAGCCTTATTTCTATGTTTCATTTCCTTGGTTACCTTCTTACTAAGCCACATTGGTTTCACTCTGTTTCTTTTATATTTATTAACCAGTGGAATATATTGTGACGTGTACTTTTCTAGTGTTAGTTTAAAGATATTCCACTTATCCTCAGTGTTTGTCCCATGAAAGAGTTTCTGCCAGTCAATGACATTGAGAGCTTCCTTTATTTTAATAAAGTTGGCCTTTTTAAAATTATTTGTTTTAGCATGCCCCCTATGAATGTGTTTTTTTGAGTTTATTGCAAAAGACACATATTATGGTCACTGTTTCCCAACTGATCCCGTAGATGAATATTTTGAGAAAAGATCCACATTATTAATTTCATTCACGGTGAGTAATTTTGAGGCATACCCTATAGGTCTTCCTTCTTACAGCAATACCATTCCAAGGCCATACTTGGAAGCATTCACCTGTAGATTGACGTTTTTGTGAGGATCAAAGCATGCATAATACAAGAAAAAAGAACAATCACTATTCCCAAACCTGGGAGAGTGAAATGGAAAAATGGGCACCCCAACGAAGAAATGGGATTAAACCCTCTAAATATCTTGAAAAGTGGAATAAAGGGGTATAAATGATAAGTGGACAGCCACCATCAAAAAACCCCCTTACAATGTTGGGGTTAAAAATTTATCTTTATTATTGGACATTGCCAAATGCTCGATATATAAACAATATATGTCAAAAACAGGTTGTCACATATAGTGAGAACAGAACAAACAATAGAAATAACACTATGGACTGATACAGTTAGACGAGGACGATGTGATCTGTATAGTGTCAAATAAGTCAAAATTTGACAAATAGCATTGGATACCATGTGACCTATGTTGCTATCCAACCCAGATTATTAACATAGTTTATGGGTGAATGCATACATATCAACAATATATATAAATGGTATCTTATGGGTGAAGGACAGACCAACAAATGGAGGCAATAAATGTATATCCAATAAAGGGATTGATCATTCGTACCTTCGTTCTAATCGATGGGAAAATAGTAGTGATAGGAATAGCTCTAGTGATGTCAATTAGTGAGTAATACCAAATAGGAAAATGAATTTTGTAATTGACAACTGGTTATGAAGTCTACAACGAGTGATTGATTGCAAAAAGTGTGAGTATTGATAATGACAGCCGTAAGGTGTAACAAGTGAATAAATCACAGTAGGCGAAAATGGTAAACCACACACTGGATTAGATATATAACATTCTAAACGACTCAAGTGATTAATTCAATTACGGAATGTACCTCTATGATGGTACCATTGAATTAAGATCTTCGCAGCAGGTTAAATGTATATAACCGCGATATGATTCATAATACAGATATACATAAATGTTAATTGAAATTTAGATAGGTACCACAAAGATAGTCAATAGTGTTAGGATCCTCATAAGATATAACATATACTCAGTTTTAAATGCATGAAACTAAATTCACATATACAATGATCATCGACCACACGCCAGGTGGAAAATTAAATGTTTAATACATCTTAGTCACACCAGGAGAAAGTTAATAAACACTTGGAAAAAATCATGTGTGTGTTTATTGAAAAAACCCCATGCATCAGTAGAAAAAAATACTTAAGGCTGAAATAACATTTAGCATGGAATCATACCATAATAGTATTGAACGCCCAGTTTTTGGTGTAGCCTTAATTAATTTGGATTACAAGCATGCATACTAGATGCATCGAACTGAAATCTCGTATGCAATGATCATCGACCACACGCCAGGTGGAAAATTAATTGTTTAATGCATCTTGGTCACACCAGGGGAAGTTGATTTACACTTGAAAAAAGTCATGTGTGTGTTTATTGGAAAAAATTCATGCATCAGTAGAAAAATTATATATTCGGCTAAAACAAAATAGCATTATTGCATGGAATCATATGCATAAAACAAGATTCCCCTATGAATCAATCATCGACCACACGTCTGATTAATTGTAACGCTCAATTGTATGTGTAGCCTTAGTTAATTGAGATTCCGAACATACATATAGTTAGAAGATAGTTTAACAAATGCCCAATATTGAATGCATAGAACAAGATTCTCCTAAAAATCGATCATCGACCGTACGCCGAGTGGAATTTGTTTATAACACTCAGGTGTATGTATAACCTTAATTATTTTAGATTATAAACATAACATACATTTAGTTTAGAAGATGATTCGGCTAATGCCCAATATTAAATACATAAAACGGGATTCTCCTATAAATAGGTCGACGACCACACGCCAAGTGGAAATTGTTTATAACACTAAATTGCATGTGTAGCCTTAATTGATTTAGATTGCCAACATAACTACATGCATGTAGTTAGAAGATAGTTTGGCAAATGCCTAATACTAAATGCATGGAATAGGATTCTCCTATAGATCAATCGTCGACCACACACCAGGTGGAAATTATTTGTTTAAATACATCTCGGTCAGCAATCCCATAAGAGAAATTTATTAGGTTAGAGAGAATAGTATTGGCATGAATACATAAAGGCATAGATTTGCAAACATACGTATATGAAAAAATGGTGGAATCAAAAAATCACCCAATAGACAAAAAAAATTTTAACGCTATCTTCAACGTCGACCACACACCAAGTGGAACTTGTTTTAAAGCTCAGACATGCAGTCAGTTAATAATTCGGCATGGTCAAACAAATATAGATAAAGCATTTAGAGTATGATTGTAACCAATGTATATATGAAGACAAATGAATGCTGAATAGAGAGAGCTATTGTAACGTTGGGAGCTTCCAGCCCTACCTGTGTGCTTGAGGACAGCATGTCTGATGCTGCTCGCTGACCAATGCCCAGTTTAAACGGAGACAGGCAGGGAGGTGGCTGCATGAGGCGCGGCTTGAGTGGGGGGCGTGGCCTGGTGAAGGTCTTTAAAAACCCTCAGTGTTTTCTCAGCAGTTGCCAGATCGTGGTTATCCATACCTGAGCCCCTTGTACCTGACTGCTATATTGAATTAACCCGTTATTGACCTCTGCTTGTTTCTGACTATTCTGCCTTCTGTTGCCCTAGACCATTTTCTTGTACTACGCCACTGCTCTGATATCGACCCGGCTATTCCATTTGACCATTCTGAACTCTGTATTCCTGATTCTGACTCGGCTGACTACTCCCTGTGTTGTTAACCCTTTCTGTCTAGCTAGTTTACCTGGCCAATTCTAAGGACCAGACAGTTAGGGATCTTTCACGGCTACTCTGTTGGTAGCTTCTGGGCTCTGTGTAGTGTGGGGTGTTAAGTACTGCGTGGTGGGATCTGGGAACCGTGACATTACGATCTGGCCACTATGGATCCCGCAGACTTAACACAGCACTTGACTAACTTTGTATCCAGACAGGATGAGCAGGATCATAGGATGGATCAGTTTGCTATTGCCTTACAAACTATCCTGACTCGTACGGCTCACCTGGAACCAGCTGGGGTTGCACCCCCGCTTGATATACCTGTGTCCCCTGTCGTTCAGACATCCCAGGTACACATGACCACTCCTATGAGGTTTGACGGTACTCCCTCAGAGTGCCGGGGATTTTTGGTCCATGTGGATATTCATTTTAAATTAAATCCACAGATGTTTTTCTCTGACATTGCCAAAGTGGGGTTCATTATTAATCACCTGTCTGGCAGAGCATTGACATGGGCGACTCCGTTATGGGAGGCAGAGAAGCCTATCATACGGGATTATAAAGAATTCATAGCCGAGTTACAACGTACATTTAATCCTACCAGAAAGGCCACGGTAGCTGGCAAATCCTTGTTCCGCATACGTCAAGGGAACAGGACTGTTTCTGATTATGCCATAGAATTTAAAACCTTGATCTCTGATGTGAACTGGACAAATGAGACACTGGTTCTGGCTTTTATGGAGGGGTTATCAGAGTCATTGATGCATGAATTGGCTCCACGTAAACTACCTGAGGTATTGTGTGAACTCATTGTTTATTGTATAGATTTGGATAATCAGATAAGGGACAGAAGGACTCCAAGAGAGAAGCCCAAGAGACCGTTACCTAGGTTGGCCCCTGTCTTTCAGGCACCACCAAGAGAGTCATCTCCTCCCTCTGAGCCTATGCAACTAGGCCGTACTAGGCTTACAGAGGAAGAGAGAACAAGGCGTTTTCGTGAGGGATTGTGCCTGTATTGTGGTTTGGGGGTCATGTACGATTTCAATGTCCTACTCGTCCTAAGATGTATGATAAGCCGGAAAAACTACCGCACCTAAGGCAGCTGAGGAGACAGGCCTTGGGTGTGACGTGCATGTCTCCTGTCAAAGACACTAAACTTATGTTACCAGTATCCTTGGCTTGGGAGACCAAGACCACACATACTACCGCTTTTTTGGATTCTGGGGCTGCTGGCAACTTTATCGATGTTAACTACGCTTCTTCCATTTCTCTACCCCTGGTTGTAAGAGAGACACCCTTAGCCGTCAAAGCCATAGACGGCAGACCGTTATCCTGCCCTAGGATTACTCACGATACGGTTACATTGGTTCTTACCACTGGTCTCTTGCATAAAGAAGAAATCATATTTCAAGTTATCCATTCACCTTCCAATCCTGTTGTACTTGGTTTCTCTTGGTTGGTGGAACATAATCCTGTTATTGATTGGGCTAAGGGAGAGATACTGTCTTGGAGTCCTGCTTGTTTTGGGACTTGTTTAATACCCATTCAGCATGTCGGTGCCCTGAACACACCCACAGCTCCTCCATTGTCTACAGAGGTTCCTGACCAATACGCCGACCTCAGGGCTGTATTTGATAAAAGAGAGGCAGAGAAACTGCCTCCACATAGACCATATGATTGTGCCATTGATATTCATCCTGGTACCATGCCTCCTCGAGGCAAAGTATATCCTCTTTCCATAAAGGAGAACCAAATTATGGAAGAGTACATAAAGGAGAATTTGGAGAGAGGTTTTATCCGACGTTCCTCTTCTCCAGCAGGGGCTGGGTTCTTTTTTGTGTCTAAAAAAGAGGGAGATTTACGCCCGTGTATCGATTATAGGGGGCTTAACAAGATCACCATTAAGAACGTGTACCCTATCCCTCTCATATCAGAACTTTTCGACAGGTTAAGGGGGTCAGCAGTATACACAAAACTTGATTTAAGAGGGGCTTACAACCTGATACGTATAAAAGAGGGGCATGAGTGGAAAACAGCATTTAACACCAGGAGTGGGCATTATGAATACTTGGTCATGCCTTTCGGTCTTTGTAATGCTCCAGCGGTATTCCAGGATTTTATTAATGATGTGCTCAGAGATTTCTTACAAACCTTTGTTATAGTATACCTAGACGATATATTGATTTACTCTCCCGATCTGAAAACCCACCATGCACATGTCAGACAGGTATTAGCAAAATTACTGGACAATGGTCTTTATTGCAAACTAGAGAAGTGTTTATTCGACATTACTACTGTGAAATTCCTTGGGTATATTATCACTCCAGAAGGTTTTGAGATGGATCCTTCTAAACTCACGGCCATCTCAGAATGGCCTCTCCCTCAAGGTCTCAAGGCCATACAGAGGTTTCTGGGGTTTTCCAACTATTATAGGAGATTTATCAAGAATTATTCCGCTGTAGCCTCCCCTATCATTAATATGACACGTAAAGGTCTGAAGAACCAGATCTGGTCTTCTCAATCCAAACAAGCATTCGAAGCCCTCAAACAAGCTTTCACTTCCGCTCCCGTGTTACGGCATCCTGATCCCAGGATTCCGTTTGTTCTTGAGGTTGATGCTTCCGAGATAGGCATTGGGGCTGTCCTGTCTCAAAGAGAGTCTCCAGGAAAACCTCTACATCCTTGTGGGTTCTTTTCAAGAAAATTATCACTAGCAGAACGCAATTATGATATCGGTAACAGAGAATTGCTTGCTATTGTGTCTGCCCTATCAGAGTGGAGACATTTGTTGGAAGGTACTCTTGACCCTTTGTTGATAATTACTGATCATAAGAACCTTACGTACATCGGGGATGCTAAACGTTTGAACGCGAGACAGGCCAGGTGGTCATTGCTACTGTCTCGGTTTAATTTCGTATTGACTTACAGACCAGGTGACCGCAATGTAAAGGCTGATGCCTTATCTCGTCAATATGACCCGTATGAGTCTAATACACAAGACCACAATCCTATAGTTCCTCCTGAACGTATTGTGGCTTCCACAGTCTTGTCTGTCTCCTCGCCTTTCCTGGAACGCCTCCAGGCAGTTCAAGTAGGGGCTCCACCTGACAAGCCTCCAGATATGTTGTTTGTACCTGAAAAGCAAAGACAAGAATTACTCATAATGTTTCATGATTCTAAACCAGCAGGTCATCCTGGTATTACTAAGACTCTTACCAGTATCTCCAGACAGTTCTGGTGGCCCACCATGCGACAGGACGGACGTCTGTTTGTTTTGGCTTGTCAAGTCTGTGCCAGAAGCAAAACCAGTAAATCCTTGCCTGTCGGTCTATTGCAGCCTTTACCCATGCCTAAGAGGCCTTGGTCTCATCTATCTATGGATTTTATTGTGGACTTGCCGAAGTCCAAGGGTCATACTGTGGTTCTGACAGTTGTAGACCGCTTCTCCAAAATGGCTCATTTTGTCCCTCTACCTAAGCTTCCTACGGCCAAAGAACTGGCGGTCGTCTTTGCTAGAGAGATTGTACGAATACATGGGGTTCCGTCTGAAATAGTCTCTGACAGAGGAGCCCAGTTCGTCTCTCGTTTCTGGAGGGTTTTCTGTGCAGAGATGGGGGTGCGATTGGCCTTCTCTTCAGCATATCATCCACAAACCAATGGAGCAGCAGAGAGGGCAAATCAGGGTCTCGAGCAGTACATACGTTGCTTTACCACACAACAACAAGACAATTGGTCGGAGTTGTTGCCCTGGGCTGAGTATGCACGTAATAACGCCATTAACGAGACCACTGGCCACTCTCCTTTTTCTGCCATCTATGGTTTTTTCCCTCCGGCTCTACCGCTTCAGTTTACTGAACAGACCATCCCGGCTCTCGATGACCATCTCACTCAACTGCAAGAGATTTGGAGACAGATTCGAGAAAATATGGAGCGCAATGTTGCTGTCCAGAAACGCAAGGCTGACAGGCATAGGTTACAAGCTCCCTCCTATAACGTGGGGGATAGAGTTTGGTTGTCCACTAGGAACGTGAAGTTGCGGGTGCCTTCTATGAAAATGGCACCTCGGTTTATAGGTCCATATAAGATCATTCGCCGCATTAATCCTGTGGCTTATGCTCTTGCCCTTCCTAAACATCTTCGCATGCACAACGTCTTCCACACCTCCCTACTGAAGCCTTTGTTGTGTAACAGGTACACGCGGGTCGTTCCTCCTCCTCCACCTATTCAGGTTGATGGTGAATCTGAGTATGAGGTTAGGAGGGTTTTGGATTCTAGGCTGTGCAGGGGCGCTCTGCAGTACTTGGTCGATTGGGTGGGTTATGGTCCAGAAGACCGGTCCTGGATTCCAGCTTCCGTCATGTCTGCCTCTAGGTTGGTTAGGGTGTTCCATGCCTCACACCCCGATCGCCCTGGTGGTCGTCCTGCCACTCGCCCTGGTGGTCGTCCTGCCGCTCGTCCTGTTGGTCGTCCGGTGGCCTCCCGTGGAGAGGGGGGTACTGTAACGTTGGGAGCTTCCAGCCCTACCTGTGTGCTTGAGGACAGCATGTCTGATGCTGCTCGCTGACCAATGCCCAGTTTAAATGGAGACAGGCAGGGAGGTGGCTGCATGAGGCGCGGCTTGAGTGGGGGGCGTGGCCTGGTGAAGGTCTTTAAAAACCCTCAGTGTTTTCTCAGCAGTTGCCAGATCGTGGTTATCCATACCTGAGCTCCTTGTACCTGACTGCTATATTGAATTAACCCGTTATTGACCTCTGCTTGTTTCTGACTATTCTGCCTTCTGTTGCCCTAGACCATTTTCTTGTACTACGCCACTGCTCTGATATCGACCCGGCTATTCCATTTGACCATTCTGAACTCTGTATTCCTGATTCTGGCTCGGCTGACTACTCCCTGTGTTGTTAACCCTTTCTGTCTAGCTAGTTTACCTGGCCAATTCTAAGGACCAGACAGTTAGGGATCTTTCACGGCTACTCTGTTGGTAGCTTCTGGGCTCTGTGTAGTGTGGGGTGTTAAGTACTGCGTGGTGGGATCTGGGAACCGTGACAGCTATAACCACCAGTCCATGGTATTAAAGAGATTAATTATAGAAAAATGTGAAACAGTTAAAATGGGTAAAGACCCATCAGTGTTAGAAACATAGAAACATAGAAAAATGTCGGCAGATAAGAACCTTTCGGCCCATCTAGTCTGCCCAATTACATGGATACTTAACCTGGATTTATCTTTTGTTTAGGATAGCCTTATGCCTATCCCATGCTTGCTTAAATTCAATTACTGTTTTGGCCTCTACCACTTCTACTGGAAGAGTGTTCCATGTATCCACCACCCTCCTACTGGTGTTGTACCGCGCTCAACGTACGTTTCGCCACTTCAGGTCATGTGGCTTCGTCAGGAGCGTTAGTAGTGTACCCTCCTAAAATCTATTTATATACAGACTACCATTGTCTCCAGGTGGAACGTGATTTACGCAGATTGGCCCGTATCAGGTACATTTATGTAGAGCCAATTGGTGGAATACGTATCGACCTGCGTGTCACGTGTTAGGTCTAAACCAATTCGGATAAAGGTATTCCTCCCCTCATACTTCCCCTACATCTCGTATATTAAAATACTGGCATCCATATTAAAGAAATAAATGTTACAATAAGATGCCAACAGAGAAGATATATACACATTAATATCGTAAAGCCATTGTAATGCGATAATATCGGTAGCGAAAATTCTATTTCGGAAAAAACAAAAAAGGAAATGCCCATTGGTACATGGCCAGACATGCTGTCACCAGGTTGAAAAAGATCAATCATAGAACATAATGATTAAAACGGACCGGAGTATTTATGAGCATACGATTGATAAATGATTACTTAGCATTAATGAAAGATATCCTAAATACGAGGTGCCAAGTTATCACACAATTATACAATCTGTCTGAAAATACAAAGAGAAAATACTTCAGCATAATAAAAACCATAATTGCATAGATAATACTCGGATCTTACATGTGATTAAGAGTATGCTAGACAGATCGCATGACTGATACAGGTCAATCATATTCAATGCCAAAATCTATTCAAAACGAGGATTCCAATTGAAGATCAGAATATGAATCTAGGCTATATAAAAGTTATATTTTTATGTATATAATCCCTGAATATAGCGAGAGGAATGCAGATGTCAAATTAAGATATATATTAGTATAAATAGTATTAATGATAGGTAAAAGGCTAAATAAGAGTCCTCAAGGAGTATTAAAGACCCATAATATTAGCTAAAGACCAGTAATTGTGTAAACAGACTGTTTTATTGACTAAGGGGATAAGGAGAAGGAAAAATGACTATTGATGATAGAACTAAAGTCATATATTAAGAAAATTAGACAGAGATAAAAAGAGAAACAGAAAAGGAGGGGAAACTATTTCCAAGGGTACTATAAACCATAAGAATAAAAATAGTGACTGTGAAAATAATTATAGCTATAATCAATTGAAAAAATGAGTTATTAATTAAGCCTAATGTTTGTTTTGAAACAATATAAATAGGTTTAAAGAAGTCTTACGTGACTATTGGTGTATATATGGGGTAAATGTAAATCCTTCATTTAGACCTCTTGGAGAGAGAGTCTTAAGTGTATAGATCCAGAAGCTTTCTCTTTGACGCAGAAATAGATCGTAATCGTCTTTCCTCAAATGAGGTTTGACCAATTCAATACCACAGAAACGCATCTGAGATGAATTGCCATTTGTTAAACTATCTTCTAACTATATGTATGTTCGGAATCTCAATTAACTAAGGCTACACATACAATTGAGCGTTACAATTAATCAGACGTGTGGTCGATGATTGATTCATAGGGGAATCTTGTTTTATGCATATGATTCCATGCAATAATGCTATTTTGTTTTAGCCTAATATATAATTTTTCTACTGATGCATGAATTTTTTCCAATAAACACACACATGACTTTTTTCAAGTGTAAATCAACTTCCCCTGGTGTGACCAAGATGCATTAAACAATTAATTTTCCACCTGGCGTGTGGTCGATGATCATTGCATACGAGATTTCAGTTCGATGCATCTAGTATGCATGCTTGTAATCCAAATTAATTAAGGCTACACCAAAAACTGGGCGTTCAATACTATTATGGTATGATTCCATGCTAAATGTTATTTCAGCCTTAAGTATTTTTTTCTACTGATGCATGGGGTTTTTTCAATAAACACACACATGATTTTTTCCAAGTGTTTATTAACTTTCTCCTGGTGTGACTAAGATGTATTAAACATTTAATTTTCCACCTGGCGTGTGGTCGATGATCATTGTATATGTGAATTTAGTTTCATGCATTTAAAACTGAGTATATGTTATATCTTATGAGGATCCTAACACTATTGACTATCTTTGTGGTACCTATCTAAATTTCAATTAACATTTATGTATATCTGTATTATGAATCATATCGCGGTTATATACATTTAACCTGCTGCGAAGATCTTAATTCAATGGTACCATCATAGAGGTACATTCCGTAATTGAATTAATCACTTGAGTCGTTTAGAATGTTATATATCTAATCCAGTGTGTGGTTTACCATTTTCGCCTACTGTGATTTATTCACTTGTTACACCTTACGGCTGTCATTATCAATACTCACACTTTTTGCAATCAATCACTCGTTGTAGACTTCATAACCAGTTGTCAATTACAAAATTCATTTTCCTATTTGGTATTACTCACTAATTGACATCACTAGAGCTATTCCTATCACTACTATTTTCCCATCGATTAGAACGAAGGTACGAATGATCAATCCCTTTATTGGATATACATTTATTGCCTCCATTTGTTGGTCTGTCCTTCACCCATAAGATACCATTTATATATATTGTTGATATGTATGCATTCACCCATAAACTATGTTAATAATCTGGGTTGGATAGCAACATAGGTCACATGGTATCCAATGCTATTTGTCAAATTTTGACTTATTTGACACTATACAGATCACATCGTCCTCGTCTAACTGTATCAGTCCATAGTGTTATTTCTATTGTTTGTTCTGTTCTCACTATATGTGACAACCTGTTTTTGACATATATTTGTTTATATATCGAGCATTTGGCAATGTCCAATAATAAAGATAAATTTTTAACCCCAACATTGTAAGGGGGTTTTTTGATGGTGGCTGTCCACTTATCATTTATACCCCTTTATTCCACTTTTCAATGCATAATACAAGTCCTAAACAAATTACACACTCTCTTGAAGCACAAAAACAACCGTCTCAGCCTAGATTAGGCTAAGTATATGTGCGTGTCAATACACTAATAAAGCTATAATTGCTAGAATACAGTATATCCTGTGCGGCTAATAAAACATATTGTCTTAAATAAACCATATAATGTTATAAGCAGTGGTGGGTGATTATTCACGCTACACAGATATTAGTGTATACAGAATTTTGTGACGATCTTATTCAATATCGTATATATCAACTATATAGTTCAAAGAATTGTGAAACGGTTATATTGAAGTGTCACAATAAGTGCTCACATATAACTTATGAATACCAGCAGCAGTGAACATCAGTGATGTGGTAAAATATAATTTATACATAAAAAAAAGGATCTTCTCATACCCAAACATTATGGTGTCTCCAAAATTGGGTGTCTGTGGAGGCGCTTAGTTAATGTCTATTTGGATTAGGGGTTGCTGCCTACAAGGTAATGCACAAAACCTCAACAAAATGTGCAAATGAATCACGAGAAAAAGAAAGGAAGGGGTTTCTAGTGGCGCAAATAAATGCTTTAAATCAATTTGTTTTCATGTATAAAATACCTAGAAATATGCCCAAACAATCATTATGTACTACAAACCAAATCTAAATTTGCAATCAACACTTAGCATGAGAGAGAAAGGGGCTCATTAATAAACCAGCAGTTCTCAAATTTGTGCAAACCTGCAATAGCCTCTAAAATTACAGTAATAATCAACTTTTAGCATGCATAAATCTTCTAATTTCTGTGATATAATGGTATACAGTAAATTCATATGTGCAAATGCATACGTAAAGTGCATGTGCTTATATATAATTCCTATTTCATAAAGTGCATACACAAAAAGTGTCGAAGTGATGTGCACATAAATCAGAGATGATGTCTTCTCTTAAATGAGAATATCCATTACTAGGTAATTCCTAAAACCACACAAAGTGCACGTGCAATAGTGCAAAATATAAAAAATGAGTCATATAAGTGTTCACGAGTCTCTGTACAGCGGATTGGTTGTGCTGTAAAATGTCATGTCCTGTTGCCGCAGTTCTACTCCTCAATTGACGGATCTCCGTTTAAATATATGGGGAGAAAGAGAGACAATAGTGCATACTTTTCCTGTAGCTGGAGCGGCACGCTTTGGTGTAGTGGTTACGTTTTCTACATGAGTATCATGTTTTTCCCCTTGCAAGACATTGACAGCGGGCGCCTTGTGACTTGTTTCCGCAGTAGCTGAACTCTGCAGGGTATGCTGGGGAGGAACTATGAGATTGTAAACCCTGTTCATACTGCTATACAGTATGTGAGGGGTGCCATGTTGCCTCCAGTCTGCGCGTTTGCATGTGTGGCAGGAAACATTGTGAATGGTGTTGTCACATGGAGCGTCTGGGGCTTTGGAGATGGATAGTATCTGTATCTGGCCAATTCATGTGATTTGGTAATAACAAACGATTCCTAGAGTGTTACCTCAGACCCGACATTTAATATTGTTTCTCTCACCCGTGTAGAATATACTCTGAAGACAATGCAGTCTTAGATCATTTCAGTGCTCTGTGTATAATAGCAGTCCCGAGAAAATAGCCGCAAGTCTGTCACTCACAAACTGCCTGAGCTTGCTGCAGTTTGTTATGGAACTTATATCGCTCATATATCAAATTTTTGGGCTCGACATAATTTGACTTTAAGGACATAGCATTGTCTGCAGGTAAGGCCCAATGTATTGAAAATGTCTCTGCCCTTTTCACCAACCCATAGCAGAAGGTGATTACATTTTTGTCTTCACTCATACTTTTCAGGGGTCTGCCGAACATGAGATCTGCGTGTGGTTTGAATCTCTGCCACGCTTCAAGCAATTACTTGCTTCCTAGTTCATTGTAGGCATGGGAAGTGCAGCTGCATCCATGGCGATAGAAGAGATCCGTGTCCTCAAAGTGAGCACTTAGAGATCTTCTGGAGATACTCTGGAGGTAATCTGAGGTTAGACAGGAGGTAGAAAACCTACAAAAAGGTAAGATTTGCTGGTTTTAAATCCATTCTTTTATAATGGCAGGCTTGGTCCAGAGTAAGAGCTGTCATGCATTTGTTTTTAGATCCAATTTTTGGAGGTTTGGAGTGTGCCTGATATGTAGGCAGTTGTCTTTATTGCAGCAGGAAATTGCCTGTTTGAAGTCTGAGATTTGTAAATTATCTGTTAGACAAACTCAGGCTATGACTGTTACAAAGCCAATGCCACAGAGGCCTCCTAGGAGCGGAAGATGGACTACTGTAGGATCTGGTAGACTTAGAGTTGTGGATAGAAGGCATGTCCCACAGTCTGTGGCTCTTCTTAATTCTTTTGAGGCACTTTCAGAGTGTAGTGGTAAGATGGATGTAGGCTCAGACACCATAGTTGAGGAACCACCATCCCCTATGCCTAAGGTATGCAGGACTGCAACCAAGGACCGAAAGGAAAAGGTGGGACTTGATAGAAGGCAATTGTTGCTGGGTGATTCTATCATAAGAGGTGTTGAGCTGGAGAGTAGTGGTTTGGTGAGATGTCTTCCTGGGGCTACTGCTCATAGAGACAAGAGACGTATTCTCAATATTGTCAAACAAGCAAAGCAGCAAGGGTAAGTGGACATTCTAGTCCATCTAGGGACAAATGACTTGGCTAGCAATGAGGTTTCTGAGATTAAGGAAGATTTTTGTGTTCTTGGAGGTGATATACAGAAGATTGCATCCACTGTGTCATTCTCTGAAGTTCTGCCTGTGCATAACATTCAGGATAGGCAGATGCCCAATAGGGAATTTAATTTGTGGCTTCGGGAATGGTGTCGGGAGCAAGGATTTGGCTTTGTGTCCCATGATAGCTCTAATTGGAGCAGAAAGGAACTGTATAAAAAAGATGGTTTGCATCTTACTTATAGGGGAGCATATGTTCTCAGTGAGAAGTTCAAAGGTTTCACGAAGGAATATTTTTTTATTTTTTTTTAAAGACTTTATTTATAGAAGTCAGAGCAAATCAATATATACAGCAACACAAAATCTGAATGAGTGAAGATTCACCCCTGACCCAATTATAGAAGATATATATAAGTGAAACCCATTGCGTAGCGCAGGAGAGTGATAGAAGCGAGTGAAGAAAAGAAAGACACAACACAGAGGAATAACATACTGGGAAGGGAAGGGAACGGAACACACTTAAACAGTGACAGTACAGGACAACACGATACACCGACATACTAACTAACAAAACAGATAAAGGCACTAAAGGAGCCGATGGCATACCAGGGTATATTAGAGGGTGATCAAACCAAGCACTCCCAGGAGTCTATTACACCCCAAAGGCATCCCAAGCATCCCAAACTCTCTGGTACGCCGGCAAGGTGTGATGCATCTTTGCCGAGAGTTCGTCCATCAATTGAATGTGGTCCATGATCTGCAATATACGTCTCTGCGGAGGGAGTTGCGGAGCTCTCCAGGACTCCGCCACCGCTTTCCTTGCTGCTAATAGTATTTTCGATAGGAGACGGTTGTGGTGTACAGTGAAGTCCGGAACCGGGTTGGCGAATAGGTATGTCCAGGGGTCCTTTGGGACTTCAGATCCAAAGATCTGTTCCACCAGAGCTTGTACTGAGTCCCAATATTTGGAAATTGCAGGGCACGACCACCACATATGAGCCTGAGTACCTCTTTCTCCGCATCCCCTCCAACAGTCGTCAGGAATGGCCGCGTTCGCTTTATGGAGGAGCACAGGGGTGGCGTACCACCTCATCATAGTCTTGAGCCCCTGTTCCTGCAAGGTTGAGCATATGGATACTTTTCGAGCTGCCTCCCAGATGTCCAGCCATTCATCCCCCTCGAGCGTCGATCCAAAATCTCTCTCCCATGCTGCCATGTAAGTGAGAGCAGGCAAGGAGGGTGTGCTCGCTAGGTGGACATAGAGCCTGGAAATGAGGCCTCGGGGCGGGTCTCCAGATAAGCATAATCGTTCAAAGAAGGTGAGAGGAGAGGAGCCAGCCATTTTATTTTCTGTGGTAGAGGCAAAGTGACGGAGCTGTATGTAGCGGAAGGAGTCCCGCGGAAGCAGCTGGGAGCGGGCTGACATGGAGTCGAAAGAGTACAGTCCAGTATGATCCCGCAGGTCTCTGAGCCGCAGGATGCCCCCCTTGATAAATCTAGAGAATTGTTCCGGCTCTTGCCCCGGTGGAAACTGTGGGTTTCTCCACAGTGGGAGCATGGAAGATGGGACTTGACGTAGTTTTTTGGAGGAGGCAAGGGAATCCCATATCGCCACTGAGTGACTCAGCGGGGGGCAGGGTACCGGTTCTTGGGGTCGCAGGCGTTTAGGGAGCCACATCCAGTATCTGGGGTCCTCCGGGAACACACACGCCGACTCGAAGTCCACCCAGCGGTGGATGTTGGGCGGAGAGTGTAGTGCCACCACCTGGGATAGTTGCGCCGCCTGGAAGTACCATTGTAAATTAGGAAGTCCGAGGCCCCCCAATTCTCTTGGGCGATACAGTGTAGATCTTGCCACCCGACGCCTCCCCCCCCTCCACACGAACGCGTCGATGTTAGATTGCAAAAATCGGAGGTCACTTGGGTCGACGGGAGATGGAAGCGCCTGGAACAGGTACAACAGGCGAGGCAACAGATTCATTTTAACGCAATGTACGCGTCCAATCCAGGAAATGCACTCCCTATTCCACACCTCCATCTCCCGCCGCAGTTTAGCATATAAAGGTGGGTAATTGACCTTGTATAGGTCCTTATATTTGCTTGGCAAGTGAATACCCAAATATGGGATTGAGGTAGACGCCATCCTAAATCCGAATCGGGCAATCAAGTTCTGGATCCCCGTGCGGGAGAGGTGGAAAGGTAAGATAATTGATTTATCAAGATTGACTTTATACCCCGAAACATTCGAGAAACGGGACAATAATGCAGTAGTGGCAGTCAATGAGGACTCTGGGGAGGTCAGGGTAAGTAGCACGTCGTCCGCATAGGCGGATACCTTGAAGGATTCCCCCTGAACCGTTATGCCTTGGATGTCTGGGGAAGAGCGTATGTGCGTTAGTAGGGGTTCTAGGGTGAGAGCGAACAAAAGGGGAGAAAGAGGACAACCCTGGCGGGTACCGTTATAAATAGGGAAAGTGGACGTCCCGGAACCGGGTATGACAACGTCAGCCCGAGGGTTACAGTAAAGGGCCCGAACCGCGGAACAGAAATCAGGGGGGAAGGACATACGCTCCAGCAGGGCGAAGAGAAAAGGCCATTCGATACGGTCGAACGCCTTCTCTGCGTCCAAGGACAAAAGCAATGAAGGTTGGCCCCTCGCCTCTAGGTGCCAGATCGCGCCCGCCGCCCTACGGGTGTTCTCATATGCTTGGCGCCCCTGTATGAATCCCACCTGATCAGGGTGTATTAAAGATGGTAACAGCGGGTTAAGTCTGGTAGCCAATACCTTAGCATAGATCTTGACATCGAGATTTAACAGGGATATGGGGCGGTAGCCCGATGGGCCGGAGAGGTCCTTACCCGGTTTAGGAAGAACCACCAAGGATGCCAACAGGGAGTCGGACGGAAACGGGCTACCTCCCTTGACCGCATTAAACAAAGTTACCAGGTGGGGACCAAGTATCGGGAGGAAAGTTCTGTAATAGCGGGCTGTGTAGCCATCCGGGCCGGGAGCTTTATTCGGTTTTAGTGAAACTATGGCTTCTGAAATCTCCTCGAGGGAGAAGTCCTTCGCGAGCGCCTCCCCTTGTGTCGATGAAAGTGTGGGCAAGTCAACGCTGGTAAGAAAAGAGTTAATATCTGCTAGGTGGGAGGACGTGGGAGGCGAGTGTAGAGGGGAGTGATTATATAAAGAGGAGTAATACTCAGTAAAGGTTCGTTTAATATGTTGTGGGGTATTGATCGGTCTATTGGCCGAGTCTCTGAGGGAGGTAATGCGGGTCGCTTGGGGACGCGGGCGAATCTGCCGCGCCAACAGCGTGTCCATCTTGTTCGCGGATTCATAATACCTGCGCTTTGACCAGGTCATTGATCTAGCGACATCATCGAGCAACAGCCTGTTCAGAGCCTGTCGGGTGCCTTGCAAGCGGTCAAAACCCTCCTGTGAGGGTGCGGATTTATGATCCAATTCCTGCGCCTGCAGCGTGTGTTGTAACTCTAATACGCGTTGCAGCTTAAGGCACTTACGATAGGAAACCTTTTTAATAATCTCCCCTCTCAATACAGCTTTATGTGCCGCCCATACGGTGGAAAAGGAAACTTCCCCCGCGCCATTTTCTCGGAAATATGTCTCCAGTTCCCCTTTAAGCTCCTCGACCAACTCCGCATCCTGCAATGTATGGGAGCCCAATCGCCAGTTCCACACCGGGGAGCAGTCAGGGAGACCAAGCTCCAGCACCACCTCCGCGTGGTCCGACCAACTGATAACCCCGATGGAAGCCGCCACCACCCACGGAAGGAGGGAGGGAGAGATGAGAATGTTGTCTATCCTGGAGTAGGACCCGTGGGGATTAGAATAAAAGGTAAAATCTTTAGTGGAGGGATGGGAGACCCGCCAAATATCTATCAAGGCCTTCTGGGTTAAAAAAGAGCCAAACATGGCGTCCTGTCGTGAGCCCCCAGTCAAGGAAGGGTCGGCGGTAGGGCGAAACCTGTCAATAGCGGGACATGGGACCGCGTTAAAGTCCCCACACATGAGAACGTCCCCCGAAGCAAATCTATCCAAGTCAGCGTGAAGGGCATCCCAGAACGGTTTATCGGGTGTGTTCGGAGCATAAACATTAACCAAGGTGACGGATCTCAGACCAAGTGTGCCCGACAGGATAACATAGCGTCCAGCTAAATCAGTATATACATCATGTTTTGTAAAAAGACAGTTTTTATGTATAAGGATAGCCACTCCGTTATGTTTGTTGAGAGCGCAGGAGGAAAACACTTGGGGGAAACGGGGGTCTCGCAGCCTGTGCGATTCCTGCCGAGGCAGCCTCGTTTCCTGGAGAAACGCTATATCAACATGTTTGCGTCGAAGATCTCGAAACATTAGTCTCCTCTTCTGGGGGGAATTTAAGCCCTTCACATTAAGCGAAAGGGCTGTAACCTTTCTAGGTGGGATCATAGGTCCTAGGAGTGAGGTGATGTTGTACTCCAGCGCCCTCAACCCACATCAGTGCCAGACACACAGATAACATAGACAGGGTAACATGCAGACAAACAAGACGAATAAGAACAAGACACCAAGAGGGAAATGCAGGAGGGGGAATAGAAAGTAACAGAAAAAAACATAGAAGGAAAGCCCGAGACAATCTCAATAGAGTCCCGGGTAGTCCCTCGATAGGGGGGACGGATAAGGAGGACATGGTAACCACACATGCTACCTCCTTAATTGACGCGTGAAGCAGCATACATATGGACATAGAAAGAACCCAAAAACTACCAATATGACAAAATAATGTGAACGCAGATCAGAGAATTGAACAAATAATCAATGAACTGGACAGTAAAACAGAACGGCATGCAAAGCCCCGCACGTGCTGTGGGAAGGGGGAGGCAGGAAAGCCTCCACCTCAACAGGGCACAAATCCCCAAGTGACCACAGGCCCGCCGCTCCCCGTACCCCACCATGTTACCCACAAGAGCGCCCATGAGTGGGAATCGTCACCCGGGAGACGTCAGCTGGGCGAAAGGGACCGGATCCACGATGCAGCCACGATGTCCCCCTCACGACGGAGGGCGAGGGGAGCCAGATGGGGGAATAACCTCCCACTCTACTTCCACCGGTTCCAGAGGCTGCAGGGAGGGATCCGTTATTTGTAATTCCAGGGCCGGAAGGCCGAGTTGGGCCAAAAAGGCAGGAGCCCCCGCCAACGAGGCGCAGATGGTCGTGGTACCATTGTGGAAGGCTAGCATTTTTAGGGGGAAGCCCCAAGCGAAGCGGACTCCATGGCTCCTCAAATGGTCAGCGACGGGCTTCCAGGGACGGCGTCGGGCCAGCGTGGTAGGCGCCAGGTCTTGGAAGACCTGTAGCTCTGCATCTTGATATTTGAGAGGAGAGTCCCGCAGGGCCCTTAACACCGCTGCCCTTGATGTGAAATAGTGAAAGCGGAAAATCACGTCTCTAGGACCCGCTGGGGGGGCCACCCTTGCCTTCAGGGCGCGGTGCACTCGGTCTAATAAAAGTTGGTCCGCGGTAAAGTCAGGCATCAGGGAGTGTAGCAAAGTCATTACCGTCTTCTCCAGAGAAGCGGAGGGAACCGACTCCGGGAGCCCCCGGAGTCGTAGGTTGTTGCGCCTCGACCTGTTGGAAAGGTCCTCCACTTGTTGCTCCAGGTGCTGGATACGTTCCGCCAATACGTTGGACCTGTCCACCACCGTGTTATGGCCTTTGGACAGCGTGGTCACCGCTTCCTCCAAAGCGGAAGTTCGGGCGCCAACCGCGTGGATCTCTCGCCGAATGGTACGCGCCGACCTGTCCAGCTCCCCCGCCAGAAACTGCTGGACCTCGACCAGCCGGCCGAGGATCTGCTGCACATCTCCTTTAGTTGCTGCCTCAGGGGGCCCACCGGGGCTAGAGCATGCGGAGGAAGCTGTCGGAGAGCTGCGGCCGCCATCTTGGGGAGTAGGCCCGGATGTGAGAGGGCGAAATATCGGGGCCACCTGCGTGCCCGGGGTCCCCTTCGCCCGCGATACCTTGGCGGGAGACATCAGGAGGTAGTCAGCGGTGATGGGAGTCGACTTGAGAGGGATCTGCTCCAGTTTAGCTCGGGTTCTACGGTCGTCAGGACGGAGAGATCAGCCTACACGTCTGCTCTCATCCCGCTCCAGGCCACGCCTCACGAAGGAATATTTAAACTAGGAGGGGGGACAAAAGGGTCAAAAACAATCTGCCCGATTGTCCCCCAAAACTAAATCGGAGGGTGCAAGCAACATGCGGGGTAAAAAATGACAAGCTCAGAGTTGTGTCTATAAATGCTCGCAGTTTAGTCAATAAAATCAATGAACTGGAGGCAATGATGGCAGCTGAAAAAGTAGATTTAGTGGCGGTTACTGAGACATGGTTCAGTGAGAAAAATAACTGGGATATAACAATACCGGGCTACTCTTTATATAGAAGAGACAGAGAAGGTAGGAAAGGAGGAGGAGTGGCCCTGAATGTGAAAAACAACATAAAAATGAACCAAATAAAAGTGAGCGAGGTGAACATAGAGTCAGTTTGCTTTACGCTAACATTTGGCAATCATAGAGTAGCTCGTGTAGGTGTGATCTATAGACCCCCTGGACAAGTAGAAGAGCTAGATAATCTGCTGTTTGAGGAAATAGCCAAAATGGCAATGAAGGGGGAAGTTATTATCATGGGGACTTTAATCTTCCTGATGTGAACTGGAAAACCAAAATAGCTGGGTGCACCAGGAGTACAAATATTCTAAACTCCCTACTGGGATTATCTCTAACACAAGTAGTTGAGGAGCCGTAAAGAGGCCATATTGGATCTAATACTCACAAATGGAGGTTTGGTATCAGACGTTGTTGTAGGTGAAAATTTGGGATCTAGTGATCACCAGTCAGTGTGGTTTAATATAAGAACAGGGATGGAGCCGCACCACACAAAAACAAAAAGTTTTAGACTTTAAAAAAACAGATTTTTCTAAAATGCGATTTTGTGTGAATGAGTCATTATCAGACTGGAGGAGTTTAAAGGGAGTCCAGGAGAAATGGGATTATTTAAAGGAAGCATTATTGAAGGCCACAGGCAATTACATTCGGCTTGTTAGCAAAAACAAAAAAGGGAAGAAACCACTGTGGTACTCTGCAGAAGTGGCCAAAATAGTGAAGAACAAAAAGATAGCATTCAATAATTATAAAAAAAACTCAGAGTGAAGAAGATAGGCAAACCTATAAGATTAGGCAGAAAGAGGCAAAGCAATTTATAAGAGCTTCCAA
Source organism: Leptobrachium leishanense (assembly GCA_009667805.1). NCBI lineage: Eukaryota > Metazoa > Chordata > Amphibia > Anura > Megophryidae > Leptobrachium > Leptobrachium leishanense. The sequence goes on along the minus strand of RXON01004165.1, from coordinate 151,693 downwards.
AGCACACGCAGAAGAGAAAATAGCTCAGTCAGTAAAAAAGGGGGACAAAACATTTTTTAGATACATAAAAGAGAAAAGAAAAGTAAAACAAGGATTAGTTAGATTAAAAACAAAGGAAGGAAGGTATGTAGAAGAGGATAAAAGTCTCGCTGACTTCCTCAACGAATATTTTTGTTCAGTCTTTGCAGAAGAAAAGGAAGGAAAGGGACTTCAGTTAGGAGAGAACACTAAAGAGACATTTACATATGAGTTTACAGAGGAGGAGGTTCTACAGCAGCTGTCTAAAGTAAAGACAAATAAGACTCTGCGAGTCCCTTCACTGGCTCCCCATCCACTGCAGAATTAAGTTCAAAATCCTTATCCTTACCTACAAAACCCTCACTAACTCAGCTCCCCACTACCTGTCCTCACTAATCACCAAATACACCTCAGCCCGCTCCCTAAGGTCAAACAGTGACCTGCGCCTAGCTTCTCCCCGCATCACCTCTTCCCATGATAGACTGCAGGATTTCTCACGCACAGCCCCCACTCTCTGGAACGCTCTCCCTTCTACTGTCAGACTTTCCCCTAACTTCTCTTCCTTCAAACGCTCCCTTAAAACGTTCCTATTTAGGGAAGCCTACCACCCAACTCACTGACGCAACCATCAATCACTCTCACCTTACAGTCCTCTCCTCCTGTTTCCAACCCCACCCCTCCTAGATTGTGAGTTCCTACGGGAATAGGGCCCTCATCTCCTCCTGTACTGTTTGTCAAATGTTGTTCAATGTATTGTAACCCTGTCTATACTGTGCCTATTGTACAGCGCTGCGGAATATGCTGGCGCTTTATAAATAAAGAATAATAATAAGTCAATGGGGCCTGATGGGATCCACCCTAAATTATTAAAAGAGCTCAGTGGTGTAATAGCAAAACCGTTAACAGATTTATTTAACCAATCCTTGTTAACGGGAGTCGTCCCAGAAGACTGGAAATTAGCAAATGTTGTGCCCATTTACAAGAAGGGTAGTAGGGAGGAATCGGGGAACTATAGGCCAGTTAGTCTTACGTCAGTAGTGGGGAAATTAATGGAAACCATGTTAAAGGAAAGGATTGTTGCACATCTAAAAACACATAGATTACAGGATCAAAAACAACATGGGTTTACCTCAGGGAGATCATGCCAAACTAATCTTATTGATTTTTTTGATTGCTTAACAAAAATAATAGACATAGGTGGTGCAGTAGACATTGCTTATTTAGATTTCAGTAAGGCTTTTGATACTGTTCCGCATAGAAGGTTTATCAATAAATTGCAATCTTTGAGTTTGGATTACAATATTGTTGAATGGATTAGGCAGTGGCTGAGTGACAGGCAACATAGGGTTGTGGTAAATGGAGTTTATTCGGCGCAAGGTCTTGTTACCAGTGGTGTACCTCAGAGGTCAGTACTTGGACCCATTCTCTTTAATATTTTTATTAGTGATATTGCAGAAGGTATTAACCCTTTCGCTGCTGAGGCATTTCCCGCCTCTGTGCTGAGGTCATTTTTACCGATTTTGCTCATCATGTTTAAACGTGTTTTGAAGGCTTATTTTAGTATATGACCCAGACATATTATATATCGTTCTTTCCGTCAGACTCGGCAGATTCATAATATGTCATTATTATAAGTATACGTCATGACCTGTCTGTATATTATAACAAAAAATACAATAAAATATGAATTTTCAATAATTTATAACGCGTAAAGTGTTTTTTTTTCACATTTTAACATGCGAGCAATTGCGGTTATATTTTGTATGGGGTGCGCTTGTTAAAAAAGTTAGAGATGGGGTCTCGTTACATTTTTTTGGGGAAAATCACGTGATTTTTAACAAACACATCGCATACAAAAATCGTTAGTGCAGCATTATTGTTCACATTATAATTGAAATGGGAACAATATTGCTGCATTAACGAACCAAAAAAAGAAAAAAAAATTGTTTATTTTTTTTTATAATTTTTTTTAAAATATTTTTTTAATTTTTATTATTATTTTTTTTTTAAAAAACTTTTTCATACTCAGGTTTGGTATTGTTGGAACGGCCATGCTCTGGGCGATCCAACAATACCAAACATTAACCCCTAACTGCCACGGATCGGGAGATAGGGGGTTCATTGGAACCCCCTATCTCCACCATTGGTGGCAGTTAGGGGTTAACTCGAGGACTGGCGTCATCGTGCTATGCACGATGATGCCAGTCCTCAGGGGGCATTCCCGGAAGCTTGGCCGACATCCAAGATGTCGGCCAGCTCCGGGAAAGGATCACGAACCGGCGCTTTTCGGCGCCGATTCGTGAAATCCGGCCCCCATGGGGTTAATGCCAGGTACCATTTGGAAGGGCAGGCTGTGCCCTTCCAAACAGTGCCTGGTTTAACCCCCTGCTAGCCGTCGATCGGGAGGGAGAGAGGTCCGAAGGACCTCCCCCCCTCCCTTTCAGGCGCCTCCTCCGCACATGCGGGGGGGGGGGCGCCTGAATTAGGTGTCATCGCGGTGGTTCCGGGTGCTGGGCTGACATCGAGGATGTCAGCCCGCACCGGGGGGGCCAGCGATCGGCCGGAACCCGGCCGAACGCTGGCCCCAAAGGGAGGACGTGCTCAGCGCGTCCTCCGCAAGGAACGATACTGCGGGTGGACGCGCTGAGCGTGTCCTCCGCAGTGAAGTGGTTAATGGAAAAGTATGTCTTTTTGCTGATGACACAAAGATTTGCAACAGGGTTGACGTTCCTGGAGGGATCAGCCAAATGACAAATGATTTAGGTAAACTAAAAAAATGGTCGGAGCTGTGGCAATTGAGTTTTAATGTGGATAAGTGCAAGATAATGCACCTGGGACGTAAAAACCCAAGGGCTGAATATAGAATATTTGATACAGTCCTAACCTCAACATCTGAGGAAAGGGATTAAGGCTGGGGTCAGACCAGCGCACTTTTAACGTGCGTTCTGGCGCACTTAATTACGGCCGCACTAGCAGCAAATGACAGGCAATGACAGCCAATATACGAAGTACGGTCGAACGAAAGTCCGGCCACGCAACGCAAGTGGAAAATGAACGCATTTTTTATCGAGAACGCAGAACCGCTAGTACGGACGTACAGAGTGCGCTGCGTCCGCTAGCGGCGTGTGTGCGTGATTTGGAGACGTCAGACCCTGCTCGTGTCCGGCCAACATAACGTCCGGACACCCAAAGTTTCCTGGTTTGGATCCGTAAAAAATCACGCACGAACATGCGCATCGTATGACCGTTTTCGCGAATTCCGTGAAAAAATACGTCAATGCGTTCGGACGCACTTTTTTACGTTCGCGTGTAAAAATACTTTCGTTTGACCCTAGCCTTAGGGGTTATTATTTCAGAGGATCTAAGGGTAAGTAGTCAATGTAATAGAGCAGCAGGAAATGCTAGCAGAATGCTTGGTTGTGTAGGGAGAGGTATTAGCAGTAGGAAAAGGGAAGTGCTCATGCCACTGTACAGAGCACTGGTGAGACCTCACTTGGAGTACTGTGTGCAGTACTGGAGACCGTATCTCCAGAAGGATATAGACATCTTAGAGAGAGTTCAGAGAAGGGCTACTAAAATGGTGTACGGCTTGAAGGAGAAAAGTTACCAGGAAAGGCTTAATGATCTTAACATGTACAGCTTGGAAAAAAGACGAGACAGAGGAGATATGATAGAAACATTTAAATACGTAAAGGGAATCCACAAGGTAGAGGAAGGGAGTATATTTAAAAGGAAACAAAGTAGCAAAACAAGAGGACATAGTCTTAAATTAGAGGGGCAAAGGTTTAAAAGTAACATCAGGAAGCATTATTTTACTGAGAGGGTGGTGGATACATGGAACAGTCTTCCAGTTGAAGTGGTAGAGGCCAAAACAGTAATTGAATTTAAGCAGGCATGGGATAGGCATAAGGCTATCTTAAACAAAAGATAAATCCAGGTAAAGTATCCATGTAATTGTGCAGACTAGATGGGCCGAAAGGTTCTTATCTGCCGACATTTTTCTATGTTTCTATGTAGTGTTTTGTTATGGGATGGCTGAGCCGTATGTATCAGTAAGCTCAGATGCCAAATGTAGGATAAATGGGTGACACTTTATTAAAAGACAGCAGATAAATCTTCACTCTTCAATAAAACTCCAGTTGATCAAGGAAAAGATGTCTACAAGGAAAATCATATTACTAAGGCCTCAATTTATTTGAGTCTGATAGCTGAAAGTGGAACCTTTTTTGGGGTGTATTATGGCCATGGTTTTGTTCGGGAGATTCAATCTTGGACTTACCGGTATTTTGATTCCCAATAAAGATGTGAATCAAATATTGTCTGTCGAGGCTATACTTTTTATAGAAAAATAGGTTATATTGATTCTATTTGAATTTATCCGTTTGCCAATTTTCTAAGAAGTCACAAGTACTGAAAAGTGTTGATAAGTGGATTTTCAGGCAGAAAAAGAGGGAATCCGACTCAAATAATTTTTCCAACATTAGATTTTCCTAATAGTCATTTTTAAAAGCAAAAATTTGTATGGTCCTGGCCAAAAATCATATTTTTTGGGGCGTTTTATGAGCTTGTTTTTTTTGGACCAGCGGCATTTTTCAAATAACAGCTCTGGTCAAACTTTTCAGTTGAATCAGCTGATATTTTGAGAAAATATTTGGCTGAAAGCAGACAATATTTTCGCCAAAAAAAAATCATCAAATATAATTAATTTGAGACTTAATTAAAGTTTGCATTTGATATACAATATCAGGGGTCAAGTCCTGGGAAAAAAAGTGAGGGAACTCACCCACGAATTCCACAACCCCCATTACCTGAAGAAAATATATATATATATATATATATATATATAGTATAGCAGTGCGTGCCGGTGATACCATTTTTATTGGGTTAACTTTACATTTAAAAGACAAGCTTTCAAGAGTGTAAACTGGAAACTATACTGATCAGTGAAAGGTATCACTACGTACAGGTATACTCGTTATTGTGGCAACTGGACTAACGCATTTTATATACAATATATATATATATAATATCCAGGCACAGACCCCCAGAATAATATACACAACACTGTGCCCCCAGAATAATATACACAGCGCTGAACCCCCAGAATAATATACACAACACTGGTTATATGGATATATTTTCCCCAGTTCACATGGATATAATTGCCCCAGCTCATATAGGTATATATTGCCCCAGCTCTCATGGATAATGCCCCCAGCTCTCATGGATATGCTCCAGGTCTCATGGATAATGCCCCAGGTCTCATGGATACTGCCCCCAGGTCTCATGGATATTGCCCCAGCTCTCATGGATAATGCCCCCAGGTCTCATGGATAATGCCCCCAGGTCTCATGGATATGCCCCAGGTCTCATGGATAATGCCCCAGGTCTCATGGATATGCCCCCAGGTCTCATGGATACTGCCCCCAGGTCTCATGGATATGCCCCAGCTCTCATGGATACTGCCCCCAGGTCTCTTGGATATATGCTCCAGGTCTCATGGATATTGCCCCCAGGTCTCATGGATACTGCCCCCAGGTCTCTTGGATATGCCCCAGCTCTCATGGATACTGCCCCAGGTCTCTTGGATATGCCCCAGCTCTCATGGATACTGCCCCCAGGTCTCATGGATATTGCCCCCAGGTCTCATGGATATTGCCCCCAGGTCTCATGGATATTGCCCCAGCTCTCATGGATAATGCCCCCAGGTCTCATGGATAATGCCCCAGGTCTCATGGATAATGCCCCCAGGTCTCATGGATATGCCCCAGGTCTCATGGATATTGCCCCCAGGTCTCATGGATATTGCCCCCAGGTCTCATGGATATTGCCCCAGCTCTCATGGATAATGCCTCCAGGTCTCATGGATATGCCCCAGGTCTCATGGATATTGCCCCCAGGTCTCATGGATATTGCCCCAGGTCTCATGGATATTGCCCCAGCTCTCATGGATAATGCCCCCAGGTCTCATGGATAATGCCCCCAGGTCTCATGGATATGTCCCAGGTCTCATGGATATGCCCCCAGATCTCATGGATACTGCCCCCATGTCTCATGGATATGCCCCAGCTCTCATGGATACTGCCCCCAGGTCTCTTGGATATTTGCCCCAGGTCTCTTGGATATTGCCCCCAGGTCTCATGGATACTGCCCCCAGGTCTCTTGGATATGCCCCAGCTCTCATGGATACTGCCCCCAGGTCTCTTGGATATGCCCCAGCTCTCATGGATACGGCCCCCAGGTCTCTTGGATATATGCCCCAGGTCTCATGGATATTGCCCCAGGTCTCATGGATATGCCCCAGGTCTCATGGATATTGCCCCAGCTCTCATGGACAATGCCCCCAGGTCTCATTGATAATGCCCCCAGGTCTCATGGATATGCCCAAGGTCTCATGGATATGCCCCCAGGTCTCATGGATACTGCCCCCAGGTCTCATGGATATGCCCCAGCTCTCATGGATACTGCCCCCAGGTCTCATGGATATGCCCCAGCTCTCATGGATACTGCCCCCAGGTCTCTTGGATATATGCCCCAGGTCTCATGGATATTGCCCCCAGGTCTCATGGATATTGCCCCCAGGTCTCATGGATATGCCCCAGGTCTCATGGATATTGCCCCCCCAGGTCTCATGGATATTGCCCCCCCAGGTCTCATGGATATGCCCCAGCTCTCATGGATATTGCCCCCCCAGGTCTCATGGATATTGCCCCCCCAGGTCTCATGGATATGCCCCCCCAGGTCTCATGGATACTGTCCCCCCCAGGTCTCATGGATATGCCCCCCCAGGTCTCATGGATACTGTCCCCCCCCAGGTCTCATGGATATGCCCCCCCATGTCTCATGGATATGCCCCCCCAGGTCTCATGGATATGCCCCCCCCAGGTCTCATGGATACTGTCGTCCCCCAGGTCTCATGGATACTGTCCCCCCCCCATGTCTCATGGATATGCCCCCCCAGGTCTCATGGATATGCCCCCCAGGTCTCATGGATACTGCCCCCAGGTCTCATGGATATGCCCCCCCCAGGTCTCATGGATACTGTCCCCCCAGGTCTTATGGATATGCCCCCCCAGGTCTCATGGATATGCCCCCCCCAGGTCTCATGGATACTGTCCCCCCCAGGTCTCATGGATATGTTCCCCCCCAGGTCTCATGGATACTGTCCCCCCCAGGTCTCATGGATACTGTCCCCCCCAGGTCTCATGGATACTGTCCCCCCCAGGTCTCATGGATATGCCCCCCAGGTCTCATGGATATGCCCCCCCAGGTCTCATGGATACTGTCGTCCCCCAGGTCTCATGGATATGCCCCCCCAGGTCTCATGGATACTGTCCCCCCCAGGTCTCATGGATATGCCCCCCAGGTCTCATGGATATGCCCCTCCAGGTCTCATGGATATGCCCCCCCCAGGTCTCATGGATATGCCCCCCCCAGGTCTCATGGATACTGTCCCCCCCAGGTCTCATGGATATGCCCCCCGGTCTCATGGATATGCCCCCCAGGTCTCATGGATACTGTCCCCCACAGGTCTCATGGATATGCCCCCCAGGTCTCATGGATATGCCCCCCCCAGGTCTCATGGATACTGTCCCCCCAGGTCTCATGGATATTGCCCCCAGGTCTCATGGATATGCCCCAGGTCTCATGGATATTGCCCCCCAGGTCTCATGGATATTGCCCCCCCAGGTCTCATGGATATGCCCCAGCTCTCATGGATATTGCCCCCCCAGGTCTCATGGATATTGCCCCCCAGGTCTCATGGATATGCCCCACCTCTCATGGATATGCCCCAGCTCTCATGGATATTGCGCCCCCAGGTCTCATGGATATGCCCCCCCAGGTCTCATGGATACTGTCCCCCCCCAGGTCTCATGGATATGCCCCCCCCAGGTCTCATGGATATGCCCCCCAGGTCTCATGGATACTGCCCCCCCCAGGTCTCATGGATATGCCCCCCCATGTCTCATGGATATGCCCCCCCAGGTCTCATGGATACTGTCCCCCCAGGTCTCATGGATACTGTCCCCCCATGTCTCATGGATATGCCCCCCCAGTCTCATGGATATGCCCCCCAGGTCTCATGGATACTGTCCCCCCAGGTCTCATGGATATGCCCCCCCAGGTCTCATGGATACTGTCCCCCCCAGGTCTCATGGATATGCCCCCCCCAGGTCTCATGGATATGCCCCCCCAGGTCTCATGGATACTGTCCCCCCCAGGTCTCATGGATATGTTCCCCCCCCAGGTCTCATGGATACTGTCCCCCCTAGGTCTCATGGATACTGTCCCCCCCAGGTCTCATGGATACTGTCCCCCCCCAAGTCTCATGGATATGCCCCCCCAGGTCTCATGGATATGCCCCCCCCAGGTCTCATGGATACTGTCGTCCCCCCAGGTCTCATGGATATGCCCCCCCAGGTCTCATGGATACTGTCCCTCCCAGGTCTCATGGATATGCCCCCCAGGTCTCATGGATATGCCCCTCCAGGTCTCATGGATATGCCCCCCCAGGTCTCATGGATATGCCCCCCCTGGTCTCATGGATACTGTCCCCCCCAGGTCTCATGGATATGCCCCCCAGGTCTCATGGATACTGTCCCCCCCAGGTCTCATGGATATGCCCCCCAGGTCTCATGGATATGCCCCCCCAGGTCTCATGGATACTGTCCCCCCAGGTCTCATGGATATGCCCCCCCCAGGTCTCATGGATACTGTCCCCCCCCAGGTCTCATGGATATGCTCCCCCCCAGGTCTCATGGATACTGTCCCCAGCCCAGCTCACCTTTGCTGCTCCTGCTTCAGCGGCCGCGTGCTTCCTGCTTCAGCGGCCGCTGACAGGAAGTGCAGCCGCTCGCCTGGGATCTATGAAACAGCCAGGCGAGCGGCTCCACCTCCTGTCACCAGCCGTTGTTGGCAATGTGCGGCGGCGGCGTTCGGGCTCGGGCCACAGCGGGAATGCTGCGTTCCCGCAGCGTTCCCGCTGTGGGAGAAGTGCGGGAACGCCGTTCCTGCGCGTTCCCGCTCGACTCGAGCCCTGCAATAGGTCCTGTTTTAGCCATGCAGTCGTTATCTCTCTGTGTTAGCTTATAAATAAAAATGGCCAGCTTGGCCTTATTCCAACTAAGACAATCAGGGTTATTCAAAGAGAATCGAAAAGTCACCGCACGTTCGGTGACTTTTCGTTCTCTTCAATTCGGTGCGATTCGGCGATCCCATTTCGGTGACCCTGCGGTATATTCAGCAAGCACCACAGGGCCGTCGTAGTGCAGGGAAAAGCCGTCGCAAACCCGACAAACACTCACCGCAAAACCCCGCGAAGGCACACTGAAACACGCAAAAACATCTGGATTAACCCCGCCGAACACGTCGGAGAAACCCGAGCAGCCGCCGATCACAGCGCAGAGCAGCCGCCGGAAAAACCCGACACTGCAGACGAATGGAGTGAGAAAAAAACAAAACAGTACGCTTGAATGTTTGAAAAGTGAAACGCTGTTTGCAAAGAAACTACATAACGAAAATGTCTGAAATTTACATATAAGATCCAATGAATGATAATAAAAAGGGTGGTTACAGAAAAAAGAAAAAAACTATTTAAAAAAAAAAATCCAAAAAAATGCCTAAAAGATCCTAAAAGAGACTTTTAATTGCAGAATATTATAATAAACGGTTTATTAGATATTGGATGAAAACGGGAATATTTTTAACATTGAAGCCTATGGGATTCGCCTGAATAAACCTGTCGGATTAAACCACCGAACAGCAGGGCATTTCTGCAACTTTTCACTGCTGGTTTTTGTTCTCTGAACAGACGTAGCATTGCTTCTCTATGGGGGTTTGACTGCCCTTGAACAGGCACCGTATGTGCAGACAACTCGCCAATATTTGGCGAACTGCCTGCTCTCTGGATAGCCGAATGGCCAGGAAAGGCCACTGAATTTCAGCGTTCGGTTACCTTTCGGCCACAATTCGGATCTCTTTGAATAACCCTGCATAACATTAACAAGTGAGCTGTTAATACTAACAAGAGGGGCTTTTATACTTATTAACTCATAGTTACATAGGCTGAAAAAAGACATGCGTCCATGGGGTTCAGCCTCTCACACATCACCTACTGCTGTTGATCCAAAAGAAGGCAAAAAACCCAGTCTGAAATGCTCGCCAATATGCAACAAACTGGGGAAAAATTCCTTCTTGACCCCAGAATGGCAGTCAGATTTCTCCTTGGATCAAGAAGCTTACCCACATATTAAATATTATAACCCTTAATATTCTGTGTCTGCAGCTAGTCATCCAGTTGTTTTTTAAAAGTCTGTACAGTCTCTGACCCAACCATCTCAACAGGCAGAGAATTCCACAGCTTTATTGTTCTCACCATAAAATAACCCTTCCTATGCTTTAGGCTGAATTTTTTTTCTTCCAGTCTAAATGGGTGACCTTGTGTCCTGTGTATAGTCCTGTTAATGAACAGGTTTCCAGACAATGGTTGATAATGGCCCCGTATATATTTATATAGAGTTATCAGATCGCCTCTAAGGTGCCGTTTCTCTAAACTAAACAGGTTTAACCACTTGGCTGCTATGGACGCGCTCAGCGCGTCCAGCCAAGTGGTTCTCCTGTGCTACGGACGCGCTCAGCATCTTGGATGTCAGCCCAGCACTCGGGAGCCCGGCGGGGACATTAGGTGTGATCGCGGCGACGCGATGACACCTAATTCAGGCGCCCCCCCGCATGTGCGGAGGAGGCGCCTGAAAGGGAGGGGGCGAGGTCCTTCGGACCTCTCTCCCTCCCGATCGCCGGGGAGCAGGGGGTTAAAACAGACACCGCTTGGAAGGGCACAGCCTGCCCTTCCAAACGGTGGCTGTCATTAACCCCTGGGGTGCCGGATCACGAATTCAGCGCCGGTTCGTGATCCTTTCCCGGAGCTGGCCGACATCTTGGATGTCGGCCAAGCCTCCGGGAACTCCCCCTGAGTCACTGTCTGTCACGCACTAACCAACCCCACTAGCTGCAGCAGCTCCCCCTCCTTCCTCAGCTCCATCTTTAAAGCCCCGTTGCTCTATCCAGTGACTCCATCCATCATAAGCAGTTACGGCCCGGGACACAGCACTGCAACCCAGAGCTCAGCCTGACCTGAAGCCCCCTTAAACACAGCCCTGCCTGAAGTTCAACCTGCAGCAGGTGAATAAAAAATGGCCCACAGCTGTGTGTGTGTACTGCAGACTAGCTGTGGGCCATTTTTTATTCACCTGCTGCAGATTGAACTTCAGGCAGGGCTGTGTTTAAGGGGGCTTCAGGTCAGGCTGAGCTCTGGGTTGCAGTGCTGTGTCCCGGGCCGTAACTGCTTATGATGGATGGAGTCAGTGGACGGAGCAACGGGGCTTTAAAGATGGAGCTGAGGAAGGAGGGGGAGCTGCTGCAGCTAGTGAGGTTGGTTAGTGCGTGACAGACAGTGACTGCGTGGGGCTAGTGAAGGGAGCAGAGCACTCAGCAGCACACCCTGGTTTTAATACTTACTTAAAAAGAAACAGACAGCCAGTAAACTTTTTTTCAGGCCGGTGACCGGGTCTTACCCTGCTCTCTCCGAGATCTGCATGCAGGGGCAGGGTTTCCGGATATGCTGACGCGAGGACCATGTGGTGGGCGGCGTAGCTCCTCATTGGTCAGCTTCTATTGCAAAGGAACAAGAACATTGCATGCGCCGCAGTGACCGAGCGCGCTGGGGAGCGGCAAGTAGAAATCGGTAATATCGGGGACTTGAACACCGATACCGATAAATTCGAAAAACCCCAAAATCGGCCCAAAATATCGGTAGATCCGATAATCGGTCGATCCCTACTCCAAAGTGCATAACTTTGCATTTATCTACATTAAATTTCATCTGCCATTTAAGTGCCCAGTCCCCCAATCTATCTAAATCCCTCTGCAGCGAAGTAACTCCTGTCCTTTTTCACACAAAACAGCCGTGGTTTGGCTGTTATGACTGCCTAATGCACGTCTTGCACTTCCTTACTTTGAACAGTATGTGCTGATGGTGAGGCAGCCCAAAGAGTAACAAGTAATTCCAAGGACTCTCATTATTCTCACTTACGACCGGTAATGACATAAAAATTACTGTGTGCCATAAGCTGGTGGTTAGAAATTCAGTGGATGCAAAGTCACTTAACACTGAACTAAGTAGCCATAAATGCAAATCTTAGCTCTCATGCTGCAATGGAGTAGGTGGTATGATTCACTGCTTCCTATGTTTGCAGATTGAAGGACACAGAGAACAGATAGTTCTTCAGTGCCAACCCTGAGAGGTCCCCTTAACTTTGTGAGAGTGAAAATAAGCAGCTAGTTCTGTTAATCCTTCAGAGAGCATCTTAATTGTGACTTGGGTAAAAGTCAAGCTGTAGTCTTTTTGGGGGAGGGAAGGCGGGGAAATCTGTTTTTTATAGCCAAGATGCCAAAAATGCACCACAGTCTCGTGAAGTGCCTATGCTAGTTTTGGTAGCTCACAATTCACAAAGATATAGCATTTTCAAGTTTTTCTTGCTTTGTCTGTTTTGTATGGTTATCTATTTATTGTTTTTGTAGTTGAAAACCTCCCATAAATCTACTGCAAATTGCCTGTTTACTTTTACTATTTAACTGTGGTTGCTGTTTCAGAACCACTAGTTTCAGTGTTTATTTTTGTGTTAATCTTATAGTTCAGAGATTGGGGGGGGGGGGTAGGCTTTCCTATTATTGCAACACCAGTCCATTTAGGTGCAGAGGAAGATTACCTTGAGAGTGATTAAATAATGCAGTCCCATTGACCACTTTTTATTTAACTTACCTATTTATGTCCTTGAGTAAGCGATGAGAAGCTGACACAGTGTGTAAGCACCGTACCTCAGAATTTTACTCTGCAGAATTAAAGCGAGACATTTAGATCCTCCTTTCTCTGATTTAATGCCTAGAAGCCCTAAACACATAGTTTTGGAAAGATAGCAACATGATCTTTAATTTTTTTTATAATTTGGGTTAAAATTAATCATTTGAATGGGAAGGATGCCTGTGAAATGTACACATTCATTCTGGAATGCAGGTTCTGTGTCTCAAATATCAATTTTCACTCTTCAAGTAACATCTATATCCCTTGACAAGTGGTGTCTTTTTCCTTAGTGAAACAGTCTGTAGACTGTCAGCCTTACTGGTTGAACGACAAATGACTTGTAACATTATCATTTAAGTACCTGGTGACATCACCAAAATCCTTCATCCCAGCAATGTATATTAGACTATGGAAGGGAATTTGTCACATTTTCCCTGGTTTTGGCCGCGCCCCCTGGTAGTGATTGGCCTTCATGACTATTTCCCCCTGTGTGATTTTTGGCTGTGCTGTCAGGGGCTGCACTGCGGTTCTGCTGTGATCTCCTGGTCTGAGGTCACATGGTCCAATCACAGAGACCTACTGCCTATTTAACTCCTAGCAGCACAATGCTTCTTTGCCTGGTTGTCAGCGTTCACTTGGTGGCTTTCTTCCTGTGTCGTGATCTTGGTTCCCTATTCCTCGAGTTGCTGTATAGCTTCATGTGTGGTATTTTCGTGTATGAACCATTGACTTTGGTTTTCTCTCGTCTGGACCATGTATCTTGTATATATTCTGTGTATGACTTATTGGAGTGTCTTCTGGATTCCTCTCTTGAAAGTACCTTGTATGCCCGTTCTGTTGCCGATCTCTGCTTATCCTGACCATTCTTATATGTTTCATGTACTGTGTGTTTGCTTTATCTGAGTTTAGTTTATTTAGAGGCCAACTTAAAAGGACCTCTCCAGTCTAGGATTTTGTTTGTCGTGTTAACCCTCACTCCTCTCGCTCCCCCTGCTCTGTCATACTTTGTGAGGTGTTCTCCCTAGTTAGAGGCCAACTAAAGGACCTACACCAGCTTAGTATTCCATTAGCTTTCTTCCATGCCCTCCTGTTTCAGTCTGGTTCGCCTCTTGTCTGTAATCTGTATACAGTATAAGTCCTGTACCAAGCCAGCGGCTCACCTGCCTAAAGGGCTATTCTCCTTGTTCCGAGCCATCACGATGGCCCAAGTGGATGCTAACCGCGACAGAATTACACCACACTAGTTCCAATCCCAGAACTGCTAGAATTGCAGAACAGGTGCCATTAGGAGAACTGTATTTTTTTCTGAATTACATCAGTCTTGGGGTACAATTACCTTAAAAGTAGTGTAAAATATATAAAGGATGGCATGGTGATGCTGGCCAATTTCAATTTAGCATGCAAACATTATTATCATGCCATCGTTATGCAGGATCCCTTGCCTCGTCATCTCTAATGCCAATGTCATTGTGTCTTCCTGACGTAACACAACATGTAGACATGTAATGATTTAGTTTTTTGCGAAAACCAAAGGGTCACTTCTAGGGATGCACAATACCATTTTTTTAAGACAGAGTACAAATACCAAAACTTTTTTCAGGTCCTTATCTACTTTTATTTAAAGTCATGTGACTGCTTTCCAATAAATAATTTAGGATTTTGCTGAAAGTCTTTCCAATTTATGCTAATATTGAACTGTATGGCCAGAGACACCATTTACCTACTGCACAGCCTGCACACACCCTGACTTCAAATATATATCTAAAATAGCCACACACACACACCAGATACATGTATACCCAAAAGACACCAGACCAGAGTAGGTGTGTGTATATATACAATATATATATATGTATATACATTCCACACCTCCGATAGAGACATTGGGGCAGATGGCAGAATGCTCTAACGGCATTCTACCAGACCCCTGCGGCTGGCTGTATTCCATCGAGCGACTGCCTGCAAAGGTTTACAGCAGCCGCTCGGTGTGAACCTCCAGTCGCAACCTTGTGGGATCTTGCACAGTTCGATATATTGCAAACTCAGAGATCGCAGCTGGGGGTTCCCACCGAGTAGCCAGTCGATGGAACGCAGCAAGCCACAGGGGCCTGGTAGAATGCCGATAGATCATTCTGCCTGCCACCCCAGTCACTCGGGTGCCGGCAAGCCAGCTCAGTGGTGTCTGCCAGTATCGGGGCATCTGCAAGTACTCATGCAAATACCAGTATAGGCACTGATAGCAGTATCTGTATAGGGATTAACCCTTTAGGCGCGTGGAACAAAAAATTTCTGTAGGGTACACCAATAATACCTATCAATGTTATCACCTTTTTAGATAATTCAAATAGCAATGATCGGATATCGGGATAATTCACCATATACAGTCATGGCCGAAAATGTTGGCACCCCAGAATTTTTTCCAGAAAATCAAGTATTTCTCACAGAAAAGTATTATTGTAACACATGTTTTGCTATACACATGTTTATTCCCTTTGTGTGTATTGGAACAAAACAAAAAAAGGGAGGAAAAAAAGCAAATTGGACATGTCACACAAAACTCCAAAAATGGGCTGGACAATATTCTTGGCACCCTTAACTTAATATTTGGTTGCACAGCCTTTGGAAAAAAATAACTGAAATCAATCGCTTCCTATAACCATCAATAAGCTTCTTACACCGCTCACCCGGAATTTTGGACCACTCTTCCTTTGCAAACTGCTCCAGGTCTCTCTTATTGGAAGGGCGCCTTTTCTCAACAGCAATTTTAAGATCTCTCCACAGGTGTTCAATGGGATTTAGATCTGGACTCATTGCTGGCCACTTCAGAACTCTCCAGCGCTTTGTTGCCATCCATTTCTGGGTGCTTTTTGACATATGTTTGGGGTCATTGTCCTGCTGGAAGACCCAAGATCTCGGATGCAAACCCAGCTTTCTGACACTGGGCTCTACAGTGCGACCCAAAATCCTTTGGTAATCCTCAGATTTCATGATGCCTTGCACACATTCAAGGCACCCAGTGCCAGAGGCAGCAAAACAACCCCAAAACATCATTGAACCTCCACCATATTTCACTGTAGGTACTATGTTCTTTTCTTTGTAGGCCTCATTCCGTTTTCGGTAAACAGTAGAATGATGTGATTTACCAAAAAGCTCTATCTTGGTCTCATCTGTCCACAAGACGTTTTCCCAGAAGGATTTTGGCTTATTCAGGTACATTTTGGCAAACTGTAGTCTTGCTTTTTTATGTCTCTGTGTCAGCAGTGGGGTCCTCCTGGGTCTCCTGCCATGGCGTTTCATTTCATTTAAATGTCGACGGATAGTTCGCGCTGACACTGATGCTCCCTGACTCTGCAGGACAGCTTGAATTTCTTTGGAACTTGTTTGGGGCTGCTTATCCACCATCTGGACTATCCTGCGTTGCAACCTTTCATCAATTTTTCTCTTCAGTCCACCCACAGATAGATTAGCTACAGTGCCATGGGTTGCAAACTTCTTGATAATGTTGCGCACTGTGGACAAAGGCAAATCTAGGTCTCTGGAGATGGACTTGTAACCTTGAGATTGTTGATATTTTTCCACAATTTTGGTTCTCAAGTCCTCAGACAGTTCTCTTCTCCTCTTTCTGTTGTCCATGCTTAGTGTGGCACACACAGACACACAATGCAAAGACTAAGTGAACTTCTCTCCTTTTTATCTGCTTTCAGGTGTGATTTTTATATTGCCCACACCTGTTACTTGCCCCAGGTGAGTTTACAGGAGCATCACATGCTTGAAACAATCTTATTTATCCACAATTTTGAAAGGGTGCCAAGAATTTTGTCCAGACCCTTTTTGGAGTTTTGTGTGACATTATGTCCAATTTGCTTTTTTTCCTCTCTTTTTTTGTTTTGTTCCAATACACACAAAGGGAATAAACATGTGTATAGCAAAACATGTGTTACTGCAATACTTTTCTGTTAGAAATACATGATTTTCTAGAAAAATGTCTGGGGTGCCAACAATTTCGGCCACGACTGTATGCCTACAATAAATCTGCAAGGGTGTAAAGGTTTTAAATCTCATAGAGTTCCAGCTCTGATGGTTACATATAGTGAAATCGACACAGTCAGTATCAAATTGAATATGTGTCTTCTTAGGATTTCCAAATACTGTAAGCAGAATTTTTCCAGAGGACCGGCTCAATCAGGTTTCTCGAGTGTCCTGTAGGTATGTAGAGAAGAGAAACGATTGCGCAGTACGCTATAGCCGTGGCCCCTGTGATTCCCCTAGGGGGTACTTACAGTGTCGAGATCCCCTTGTCCTGGCTCTGAGGAAATCTCGCCTATAGGGTGTTTATTTGGCAACCTTTAGCCCTCTTTAGGATGCTCTGCCAGCCCGGAACAGTCCAGCGGTGGTGAAAAGGGAATGATAAAAGAAATAAAAATCCACCATCTGATGGGTTTTGAAAAATGTAATAGTAAATAAAAGCAAATAAAAGTAAATAAAAAGCACTAATAGTGCCACTGAAACGCGTTTCGCCTAATTGGCTTCATCAGTTAGTAAATTCATGTTATACATTCCATTTTTTTATACATAAAATCATTCGTGGGTCCGCCCCGCTTTAAATTGGTGTGTGTTCCATTGCAGTCACTTCCACGTTCCACCAAGACGTCTCATGCGTTCCACATCGACGGATGTCGACGATATCAAATTTTGTAAAGAGACCAATGTCTTTTCTATAAACGCTGCTTGGAGATCGACGTGTATTGCCTGTTTTAGGCACGAATGATTTTATGTATAAAAAAAGGGAATGTATAACATGAATTTACTGACTGATGAAGCCTATTAGGCGAAACGCGTCTCAGTGGCACTATTAGTGCTTTTTATTTACTTTTATTTGCTTTTATTTACTATTAAATTTTTCAAAACCCATCAGATGGTGGATTTTTATTTCTTTTATCATTCCTTTTCACCACCGCTGGACTGTTCCGGGCTGGCAGAGCATCCTAAAGAGGGCTAAAGGTTGCCAAATAAACACCCTATAGGCGAGATTTCCTCAGAGCCAGGACAAGGGGCTCTCGACACTGTAAGTACCCCCTAGGGGAATCACAGGGGCCACGGCTATAGCGTACTGCGCAATCGTTTCTCTTCTCTACATACTTACAGGACACTCGAGAAACCTGATTGAGCCGGTCCTCTGGAAAAATTATGCTTACAGTATTTGGAAATCCTAAGAAGACACATATTCAATTTCATACTGACTGTGTCGATTTCACTATATGTAACCATCAGAGCTGGAACTCTATGAGATTTAAAACCTTTACACCCTTGCAGATTTATTGTAGGCATATATGGTGAATTATCCCGATATCCAATCATTGCTATTTGAATTATCTAAAAAGGTGATAACATTGATAGGTACAGTATTATTGGTGTACCTTACAGAAATTTTTTGTTCCACGCGCCTAAAGGGTTAATCCCTATACAAATAATCTCTGTGTTGCTGGTGTCAGACATATCCCTCGGGCTGTGTGGAACATTACTACACTACTTTAGGCACGGTCCATAGCGCCATTTGTCCCTACACTCCCTTTATAACACTGATAGCAGTATTGTTGCATCCCTAGTCACTTCTCCCTGCTTATTCTTCTTGACCTTTCTGCTGCATTTGACACAGTTAATCACCTCTCCTGCTCCTCATGCTGCATCAACTTGGCCTCAGTGGCAACGCTCTCTTCCGATCTCTCTCTTCTCTCCTTCAGTGTCTCCTTCACTGGTGCCTCTTCACCCTAGTTCCTCTTTCAAGATGCTCCCAGCAGCTATCTTGGGCATTCTCGCCTCTGCTTGAGGTACGGCGTGAGACCCACTGCCTCACATATATATATCTATGGGGAAGATCTGCCCAGTTGAGAGCCCCCACCAACGGGACACCCATGAGTCCCTCAGTGGCGGCTCAAGCCGCTGCCACGATGGGACACGGGCCCGGTCTCCTGGCCTCCACCACTCTTCGGATGAGGAGGGTCTGCCTTGGCCAGAGCTCCGGCAGATGTGAAGGCGCGGAACATTCCCATTTCTTCAGCTGTTGGATTGAAGGGCTGTAGCTCTGGCTCCCTGACCCTGGAGGTGTGTCCAGATCCGCGCACCGCTGGTTTGGCTCGGTCATTGGACGATGTGGCAGCTGACTCCCTTCCATCTACAATGGGGGACCTAAAACGTCTCGTCGTTGATTTGTGAGAAATCTGTAAGTCAGATCTCCGAGTGGTAGTGGCTGCTGTGGTGACCCGGGTTGAGTTGGTTCAGACATGGGTGGTAGAGACGACGGCAGAACAAGCTCGACTGGATGAGCATGTTTAGGCACTCCAGGTGGATCACCCTTCCCGGGCAGTGGTGACGCTGGAGGCCCGCCGATGGAATATCCGTGTTCGAGGTGTACCTAAGTCTGTGTCAGATATTGCTCTGTTGGGGGTTCCTGAATCACATGGCCCATTACCTGTTTGCTTTCCCGGAAGATGGCCTGCCATTGTTCAACTCTGCGGTCCACCTTCGCAAGGCACCACCGGAAGCATCAAGAGATATTCTGGCTGTGTCCCGGGAGCTTTCTGGCAAACGAGATTGATGTCGCTGCCGAAGGCTCGTGCCTCTTTTGTTTTTAAGGGGTTCACCTTGACCCTTTTCAACGACTTACCATTTTTGTCCCTAATGGCCCAGTGCCCATTCCAGGTCATGACACTGATGAGGGTGGCAGAGATACGTTATCGATGGGGTGCCTCTGGAGCCCTCACGATCCTGAATAATGCTGGTGCTCATACAGTCAGGTCCTCTGATGAGGCTTGGCCCATTCTTACCGACCTTGGCGTGCTACACCCACCTGAAACTCAGTCTCCTAGTCCTGCAGGCCCCATGGCTGATGACCCAGGTTGACTGCTGATTCTACTGTTGGGGGCCACGGACCCAGTTTTTCCTTTTTGTTTACACGTGGCCTATTCTCATAGTACAGGCTATATTGACATTTTATTTTTGGAATCTGCTATTGCTTGGCGAGACATGACTTTTTCTTTGGCTGCAGGGGTCCTGGGTTGTTCCCCCCCTTTTTCTGGGTGGCAGGACACTGGGTTGACCTGGGTGAGCCACTTGAGCAGGGTACATGGTTCTGCCCACCTCTTTTGGTCCTAGGTCTCCCAGCCCCATCTCCACTTCCATGGCCCCCGGGTCCTTTTTAGGCCAGTGTCAAACGAGCGCCCTAGGTGCGCCCATACTGACACGGCTTCCGGCGTCCGTCGCAGCATTGTGACGCTGCAATGGGGCTGGCCACACGCTGTTGCGCGCGCACGAATTGCGCGGGCAACAGTGGCCGTGCTGCGGACGTCTAGAAAGCCTCTCCGTCAAAGCGCTAGGAAGCGCGTTGACTGAGCTGCAAAGCGCGATCCTCCATAGGAGGATCGAGGCTTGCAGCGCTGAGTGCACTAAGGGCGGACAGGCGTCGAGTGGAAGGAACGTCCACTCTCACAGATGTTCCTTCCGCTCTTCAAATACGCTCGTCTGACGCCAGCCTAAGGGTCTGGAGGCAGCTAGGAATGCTGCATCTTTTTAGGCGGTTCTCCCTCTCCCTTTTTGTATGTGCCCCCCACCCCCATTGTTTTCTGCAGTCTCCTCCACCTGTCCTGCATTAGCTGACCTGATTGGCTTTTCCTGATTATATTGATGGTCTACTTTTCCGTCTTCCTATATGATGTTTTCCTGCTTATATTTCTATGATTGTTACCTACTGGCCCTGCGCGGCCATTATTTTTCCTTTCTTAGTGACTGTTGCATTGCTGATGATCCTTCAAATAAAATATATGCAGTGGGGCAAAAAAGTATTTAGTCAGCCACCAATTGTGCAGGTTCTCCCACTTAAAAAGATGAGAGAGGCCTGTAATTGTCATCATGGGTACACTTCAACTATGAGAGACAAAATGTGAAAAAAATCCAGAAAATCACATTGTCTGATTTTTAAAGAATTTATTTGAAAATTATAGTGGAAAATAAGTATTTGGTCAATATCAAAAGTCCATCTCAATATTTTGTTATATATCCTTTGTTGGCACAGAGGTTAAACGTTTTCTGTAAGTCTTCACAAGGTTTTCACACACTGTTACTGGTATTTTTACCCATTCCTCCATGCAGATCTCCTCTAGAGCAGTGATGTTTTGGGGCTGTCGCTGGGCAACACGGACCGTCAGCTCCCTCCAAAGGTTTTCTATGGGGTTGAGATCTGGAGACTGGCTAGGCCTCTCCAGGACCTTGATATGCTTCTTACAAAGCCACTCCTTCGTTGCCCGGGCGGTGTGTTTGGGATCATTGTCCTGCTGAAAGACCCAGCCACGGTTCATCTTCAATGCCCTTGGTGATGGAAGGAGGTTTTCACTCAAAATCTCACCGTATATATGGCCCCATTCATTCTTCCCTTTACACGGATCAGTCGTCCTGGTCCCTTCGCAGAAAAACAGCCCCAAAGCATGATGTTTCTGCCACCATGCTTCACAGTAGGTATGGTGTTCTTTGGATGCAACTCAGCATTCTCTCTCCTCCAAACACGACGAGTTGAGTTTTAACCAAAAAGTTCTACTTTGATTTCATCTGACCATATGACATTCTCCCAATCCTCTTCTGGATCATCCAAATGCTCTCTAGCAAACCTCAGACGGGCCCAGACATGTACTGGCTTAAGCAGGGGGACACGTCTGGCACTGCAGGATTTGAGTCCCTGGCGGCGTAGTGTGTTACTCATGGTAGCCTTTGTTACATTGGTCCCAGCTCTCTGCAGGTCAATCACTAGGTCCCCCCGTGTGGTTCTGGGATTTTTGCTCACCGTTCTTGTGATCATTTTGACCCCACGGGGTGAGATCTTGCATGGAGCCCTAGATCGGTGGAGATTATCTGTGGTCTTGTAGGTCTTCCATTTTCTAATGATTGCTCCCACAGTTGATTTCTTCACACCAAGCTGCTTGCCTATTGCAGATTCAGTCTTCCCAGCCTAGTGCAGGTCTACAATTTTGTTTCTGGTGTCCTTCTACAGCTCTTTGGTCTTGACCATAGTGGAGTTTGGAGTGTGTCTGTTTGAGGTTGTGGACAGGTTTCTTTTATACAGATAACAAGTTCAAACAGGTGCCATTCATACAGGTAACGAGTGGAGGACAGAGGAGCCTCTTAAAGAAGACGTTACAGGTCTGCGAGAGACAGAAATCTTGCTTGTTTGTACATTACTGTAGGTGACCAAATACTTATTTTCCACAACTTGCAAATAAATTCTTTAAAAATCAGACAATGTGATTTTCTGGATTTTTTTTCACATTTTGTCTCTCATAGTTGAAGTGTACAGATGATGACAATTACAGGCCTCTCTCATCTTTTTAAGTGGGAGAACCTGCACAATTGGTGGCTGACCAAATACTTTTTTGCCCCACTGTAGTTCCACGGAAATAAACATTTTATGAGGAAAAAATGGTCAAAATGAGAAACACATTGAAGGAGTTAAAAATAAATCTCCTTTTTTACATCATAGTAAAAATGTAGCAGTTTCTGAATAATTAGGGCACACTTATAATTAGAATTATTTTAGATCTGTTCTACTGTCAGTCGCTTCCAGACGCAAACAATGTGGTTTAAC
Organism: Leptobrachium leishanense; assembly: GCA_009667805.1. NCBI lineage: Eukaryota > Metazoa > Chordata > Amphibia > Anura > Megophryidae > Leptobrachium > Leptobrachium leishanense. The sequence goes on along the minus strand of RXON01004165.1, from coordinate 129,188 downwards.
ATCAAAGACTCCTAAAATGATAGAGTACAGTTATTGTAGGGAAGTTGGCGTCCTAAAAGCTTCATCTATTACTCCGTTAAAACAGGTAGTGGTTGAACCTGAAATTCAGTTTCAAAGAGGGGAGACGCAGCCTAAGTTAAAACAGAAAAGGTAAAATTTTTTTAACTAAAATTAACACTTTTAATGATCAATACTTAAGAGCTTGGAAGAGCATTTTAGCGTAGTCTTAAAGGGTCAGACGTGTGATATCTTTTTTTTGCGGCAGTGCCATGATGTTAGCGATTGAATGTGAAGGTGAGAGCAGAGTCTAAGGATACAGAAGCAACGAGCCTGTGATATACAGGTATTGGTGGCACCATTCACCTGAAGGGAAAATAGGCACAGCAATGTTGGCTTTAGAGAGGGAAGATGAGAAATTCAGTTTTTTAGAGGTGGAACTTTATGAAAAGAGAAGTCATCCAGTCGGAGACAACCAATAGAAAGATCGGGAGAGGAAAGGTAGATTGGAATCCACAGGAAGAAATGATAGAGGAAGCGGCACCAGCAAAGGAGACACTGAAGGAGCAAAAAAAGAAAGAACCAGGAGAGAGCAGTGTCACAAAGGCCAAGTTGAGGCAGCAAATGCAGCAGAGAGGTCATGGAGAAGTGACCTTTGGTTTTAGCAGCAATTAAATCATTAGTAACTGTGGTCTGTGTCAGAGCAGTCTCAGAAGGCTAGGAGTGAAAGCTGGACTGGTGCGGGTCAAGTAGAGTTAGGAGCGAGAAAACCGGTGAGCTGGTTATAGACCAGGCGTTCTAAGATTTTGGAGGCAAAGAGATGGGACAGTAGTTCAAAAGGGTGGTAGGACCAAGAGATGCCTTATTCAGAATGGGAGTGATCAGAGCATATTTGAATGTAGAGGGGATGACTCCAGAGGAGAGGTTGAAAATGTGAGTGGAAAGGAGGGACAGACTGGTAGGACAGACCAAATAAGATACGAGAGGATGGGATCAAGCAGACCCCAGTGGTCGCGCAGGAGGACACGAGAAGTGCTGAGACTGGAGAAAACGAAGATGTAGAAGATGGGGCAGGGAGTGAAGTTGAATGGGTAATTGAGAAGGGCAGTGTTACGAGACCCCCAGATCAAATATTTTCCCTCGGCTGTCGTGACTCATTTTCCTCTGCTAGTTCCCGGATTCTTCCCTCAGCAAGCAGCGCTGAATCAAGGTCAGTTCTTAATTTCCCCCAATAAAGCAGACGAAACTGGTCATTTTGGGTTAAGCAGACTCACTGGCCATTTCAGCAGACCTCTTTTTATTTGGTACAGAATCAGATAACAACTGTTAACATCCCAGCCTGCCCAGACATCCTGGCACTGCCATTCCCCCTTGTCTCTATTAGGTCCACACAGATTGTAAGCTCTTGAGCAGGGTCTTCTCGGATACTGTTCTATGTATATTGGTTATTCTGTCTCTTCCCATTGTACAGCAGTACAGAACTTGGTGGCGCCTTATAAGTAACTAACTACAGTCATACGGAGCAAGGGTCCTTGGTTGGTTGGGGGGGGGGATTTCAGGGGAGAAGCAGCAATCCGGGGGTTCCATTTGATAGCGCGGGCCTCTATGGTGGGCCAAAAAGCCCCCAAATCCGCAAGCAGGTGCCAGAGCAGCAGCGTGTGGCAGTTAACCCAGGTGATGCCGCATGGCAGCGGCGGCTGCTGCTGCGCGAGGCCCTGGGGCCAAGAAAAGCTCAGAAACGTGGGTTCCCGATGGAGCTCCCTGCTGAAATATCACCCAAATAGCAGCTCCCACCTGGGGGACCCTAACCCCAAAAGAGCACCCTACTGTGTGCAAAATGAATGCCACGCAGTCCTTGAATGGGATTGTTTGGCACATCTGCCTCCTGGATGGTGATTGGCTTGTGTCAGGGAACATGAGGGAGGGGGCTTAACGGCATTTGGATTATGTTCTGATGGGGAAAAAGGTCACAAAAACACCACTTTTAACATTAAAACCTGAAAAAAAGCAATAGCTTAAATGAGGGGAATAGCAGAGGAGCGAGGTTTTAGTATAGTCCACACTGAGCACAGGGTTCCGTTACTTGGACTAGAAAGCTCATCGGTGAAGTGGTCAGCAAAGCTGACAGTGAGTACTGTGGAAGGTGGAGTGGGGCGCATTACCAGGTTGAAAGTATGAAACCCCCACCTTTTCTCATGATTCCAGATGAACAGAGCATGAATTCAGCTGAAGTCGGAGACTTCCTCCAACCACGTTCAGCAGCCTTGGAACACCGCCGAAGGGATCATGTGTATTTAGCGTGCCAGTTAGGAGCAACTTCGTCAAGAAGTGGAGAGGGCAGACTTGTAGAGATCAATGGCTGTATCGGCACAGTTGGAGAGATCAGAAAGAAGAGGATGGATCGCGGTTGAGAGTAGGATTTGTATTTGGGGTGCTTGAGGTAGAATTGGAGTGGGGAGTTAAAGCAGGAGGCCGGGTTGGTGGCAGAAGTTTCCAGAAGAGGAGAAAGTGATCGGAAAGTGAGATTTGTGCTAGAAAAGTTGGAAATTGTACAGAGGCTGGGGAAAAGGAGGGTCACGGTGTTGCCAGCTTGGTAGGTAGGAGAGTTGGACGACGGAGGCCAGAGTAGATTGGTAGGAGAGTCGATGGGAATGTTAAAGTCTGCATGGATGAGATGGAAATGTCAGATGATAGAAAGTGAGGGAGCCGGGCTGAGGAATGTTCGAGAACGGGTCCAGGAGAACCGGGAGGGGGGGGGTCAGTAGATTACCACAAGTAGGGGTGTGAAGCTGAAAAGGTGGATGGCATTGAATAGGAGGTTATGGGAGAAATAAACTGGAGTAAAAATCCCATGCCCCAACCCTTGTGGCACAAGATCTACATGTGTGAAGCAGTTGGAGACCGTCGTAGGGTAGGGAGGCTGGGGTACAAGTATCAAAAGGGGAGAGCCAGGAGATTGAGGGAAAGAGATAAAGGTTGCGAATAGAAGATTTGGTAAGCCCCCCAAGTAGAACAGGCATTCCAAAGGACACTGTTGTGGGAGAGCAGTGGAGCGAATGCGGCTGAGACCAGGAAAATTCCTAGTAGCAATTGAGAAGTGAGGATAGGGTCAGGAGAGACCACACCAGTGAGCAGAAGTAGGAGAATAAAATGGGGGGAGTGTGAGTTCAGTGAGCATACTGACGACTGTGGCCTGAGAACAAGGATTGAGTAGAAATGAAGCCAAGACTAGTGTTAATCCTTCTCTTAAGTGAATGAGAAACAATGAGATTGTGAGGGACTACAGTACATGTAAAATAACAAGTTTAGGGAAAATGCAGGTAAAAGAAATGAGCAGCACACATCAGACTAGGCTAGTGGTACCAAAAAGGGGGTGGCGCAGTGTTTAGCAGACACAATGTCAGAATGGTTCTCTTTTCTCACAATTTTAAATGTACAGAACACCAGCAAAAGATATTTGGCATTAGCCATAAAGGCTGTCAATAATTGTTATCAGCTCTGACGAAAAAGAAGCCTATCCCTAATTAAAAACAGGGGTCTTTTAAATAAATCAAGTTCCTTGCATACCCGATGGCAATTCCCGACTAGTCCTAGGGCATTCTGTATATTATTTAAAGCCAATTGTTTAAGCACCTTGTTGGTCATTATTAAGCGCCAACACATTCTGCAGCGCTGTACAAGGTGCAATGGGTAAAGACAGGACAATTCTACAATACATACAGGAGACAGGTCAGTATTCCTGCCAGACATGGAGGGCCTTATTCCCATGGGAACTTACAATCTAGATAGCCAGCGATTGGTTTGTTGGAAGTGCTTTTGTCCTTACAATTCTTGGCATTTATTAAAGAAAATAAATCTTGTAGTTGGTCTTCCTTTCTTCTGAGAACAGTTTTTCCTTTGGTTAGCAACTCCCATTTTAGACATTTTCTATTATCTCCTGGTCAGGGTTCTGAAGCCAAATTAATGCAGGTAACACCAAATTACAATGTCCTTCCATGGTGGACCCCAAGAGCAGACAAGCATGGAAAGGTCATGGCCAGAGAGATCACGATTAGTATTGGAACAGAGCCTGGGTTTTCGCCCCAAAAGATCCATCAGATGAGAAATTGCAGTGGCTACACACAAGTGACTGTTTTTCCGTATATTCAATTGAATACAAGTGTATATCAAAATTGACACTTCAGAAAGTGATCAGGATGGATAGGGTCCCCCCAACCCCAAACTAGTGAAGTCACGAGGTGAAGTGGAGGGGGTTTCCTCCTCCCCTACCAGAAGCAAAAACTTTTGAATTCCCAGGCTGCTAGTCAAATCAGCATGCGGAGAGTGCCAATGTCAGCATCTGAGACTACCTGCTGTAGCTAGCGGTGTTCGAGAATGCACAAGATCAGATCAGATTAGACCAGCACAATCACTACAGTATTTACATTAAGTGCGCAAGTATTATTATTAATTTATTTAATTTTACTCCCGATGAAGCCGGTGTGGTGACCGGTGAAACACGTTTGTGTTGAGTCTGTTTTTAATATATGTCTTTGAGCTGGAGCTAACTAGGCAATAATTGTGAATTGGTGTTATCGAGCAGGGTTGTGGCTACTGGCTAATGTTATTCAATTGCTTATATGATATACATTGTGCTGTTTTGGTAAGCGAATATTTACAGGACATATAACCTATATTGTGGCATTTGAGCCAGCTGGATCAACTGTTGCTGGGCATTTATATTTAGACTGCCCTATGAATGTCATACCTCCTTTGGCGATCTGAATTCCAATGCTTTCTTCCTGTTTTGCGCTGCTAAACGCATGCAGCTATGTCTGCAACAATACCCATGTATGGTGGTTACTAATTAGTATTAAGCCAAGTGTGCAAACCCAGACCATATATCGCTGCTACACCTCCAATAATCCCACTGATTTAACCTCAGCTCCTGCATCGTGTATATGTTCTTTTATATGTCTGTCCGTCTACATTATTGTAATTATTAAAAGTTACGTTTTATAATTCAGCACCCTGATGCTCTTTTGAGGAAGGCTCTGCTTTCTCTCCTTTTGTTGTGGTATATAGTCTACCAGGTTTAATCCTTGTTTAGGGTGTTCACCTCAAGTATTACAGCTCATGAGGTGAGGTGACTGCTGTCTCTTCCTACTAACCTGCGGGTTGTGTGGGTAGCTTTCGTTTTTTAATTTATAAAGTGCCAGCATATTCCGCAGCGCTCTACAATGGGCACAAGCAAGTCCCATAGTGGATCACAATTTATAGTTCCTACACTACATAAACTGCGCAGAAAAGCATCAGGTACTTTTGGGATTGGGAGTCTGAGCTGAAAAGGAGTATCCCTTTGGCTACAAAATATGTTGGTTGTTTTTTTTTTTTTTACTTTACACCATATAGCATGTTCTATAAAAAGCCTGCTATATAAAAGTACCAAGGATCCTTTCCTTACTTTCTAAAAGCTTAGAGTGTATTCAGAGTTGGTATAAGTCTAATACAACAGTCTGTTAAAAAGCATTTTCTGTTCGTTCACACGTGTGAGAAAGGTGCAAATGGATAGAAGAAACTAAACTGGCAATAGTTTAAGCCATAGGTTCTTTCAAAGTTTAGAACAGTTGTTTTTAAGGTTTAATATGTCTAAGATGTACCTGTGAGGGGTAAAGAAAAAGAATACAGACTTCAGGAATAAGTCACCAACAATAAGCCACAACTTTATTAAATCAATAGAAATAGTATAAATCTCAAATTTCAACTGCACCGACCCACGAGCGAGACAAGTGGAGATCTTCCTACAGACACTCACATCGTCAACTCCTACAGAGTGAAAAGGAAAAAAAAAAAAAGTCAAAAAGACTGACAACTGAACAGTTTTATACAATAGTCATATGGTCCTGAAAAAAATATAAAACGACATTAGAAACACGTTAAAAAGTACAGTTCAACAGAGGCAGCAAGTAGAGGTTTGTGTTCCTAAAATGGTAAAAGACAATATATCCAGGTACTCTGTACAGTTTAAAAGGCAGGATATCCTTCACTACAGGGTTCATATAAAAAAAATACCAAATATAAAACAGGTATAGAAGAGGTGATGACTATGTCAAATAAAAAACATCAGGGACTGAATTTACATTTCCTTCAAAATTTTAATTCAGCCATTTTCCAAATAAATAGTTCTAAATAGCCCATTCATACGGATCTTGCTGTACTTAAAGCAGTTTCTATAATGAGCTTATTTTGTCATATACATATATAGAAAGCAAACCGGTCAGCAAAGGTCCTAAAACAGCTGGGGCACACCATCCAAACATATCAAGGAAAAGATTCCGTAAGCATTTTAAGGACACGGCAGTGAAATTCTGTTTAGTATTTGAATACTCAACACTTACCATGATAGCATTTACTATATCATTGCTGTTATTCTTAAGGGCGCGTACAGCCTTCGCTCTGGATACATTAGCCTGTGACATAACAAGCTCAATATCCTTCACTTCTACGCCTGTTTCGTCAACCTAGAAAAGAAGAAATGTATGAGACTAAAAAAAATGGCGCAAGATTTCAACTAATACATTTAAGCTATAAATCATATAGCAAAAGAAAAATACTAGTCAACATACAGAATTACAAAGACCTCCCCAGGGATTCCATTTCCCCCACTAACCTCTTCCTCTTCGCTTTCCTCCTGTACTGTAGGAGTCTGTGTGTTTTCCTGGATATTCGATACGGCTTCTCCCTGTACCTTGAATTTTTCTGCAGCGGCCAGTTGGGCTTGCTGAGAGAGATCCTCAATCTGAAGAGCAAGTACATAAAAAAATGTTGTAAACTGAATTCGTACAGCTTCATGAGCGCTTTTAAACTAAAAATTACAGTATGCGTTCCTTACCTTGGCCTCACCGAATACTATGTAGGTGTCAGATGCCGGGCTCTTGTATACATCTGGTTTTGTGATGACAAAAAGGATGTTTTTGGATTTTCTGATGGTGACTCTTGTGACTCCAGTGACCTGGCGAAGCCCCAGCTTGGACATGGCCTATAAAATAGAGGATTGGAAGCAGGTAGAAATGAAATTTCATTAAATATAACAAAGGAAATCTAACGCAGCATGAGTAATGTCAAAAGAGAACAAGACCAGACATGGCTTATTGATCTATTGAAGAACAAAAAAAAAAACAAACACCCTTCAATTCATGTACCAAATGTTGAAGCCTAGTTTACAGCAAATCTGCCATGCTGGGAGATATTGAAAGGTATTTTAATATGGTAGGTAGTTTTTCAATTATTTGTAATTGAGATACGTGCCATATTTCAATATGCATTAGTGTGAAATTCCCCCCCCCCCCCCTCCCATTTTGAGTGTCAAATTGTATATGTCTTTTTCTTGCATAGGATGTGGCTGGTGGAATTTAGCCGATTTCCTGTCTGCGCAGGAAAGGGCGTGCGGACAGTGTAAGCAAGAGAAAAGCCATCTCTGAATCATATGTAGTAATCTTTGTCTCACTGTTGGTTAATTTCTGACGTAGAAATGTATCTGTATGCCGATTGGCTAAAAGAAGTCCTTTGAAATCTAATAAAACAGTCTAAGAAAGGATATTTAGACATGACCTGACGCTGCATTGCTTTGTGGCCGATTTTGGGGTCTCTCGCTATGGCGCAGGGCAGCATCTTACTTCAATTTTGATATATAAGAAGAAACTTGAAAAAGGTTTATGGCGTTCCTAAATATATGGTAATTATATTAGGGAATTTTTTATAGTTTATCTAAAATTTAACAGATATTAGAATTAGTTGCGTAATGCCATAATGACTGAGGCGAGTATTTGCATCTCTCCCTTTATTGCAATCACAGCAGCTAAGGGTTAATTTTTTGGAAAAAAACGTTTCATAAGAAAACAACCCCTCCAACATGGGGAGGCCCTCCCATAGTCCTTGTCCCTCCCCAATCCCATGTTCAATTAGGCACTGCGGGAGCATCCACTTCCTCTTCCGAGCCTGCGATACGGCAACAAAAGCCAACTAGGACGGACCAGTTTAACAAATCAACGGAAACCGGATCCGAAGATATCAGGCATATCCAGAATGCGTAAATCCACTTAGAGGCGGAGCCGCAACAGGGTGTATACACCAACACGGCACGTCCATTAACAGACACCCACACAATCAGTCACACCGACAGCAACGCTAAGTGTGTGAATAAAGACACTACGCCATGAACAATGTGTGAATTTAATACAACAGGCGGGTGTGTGCAGGACAGACATAGGGAGGGAAGGGTGGGAAATACTCGCCTCCGAGTCATTATTAGAATTTAAACTTTCAGTCATGATAATAGGAAAACTTAAGAATTCTAATGCATGTACTCGGAGGCTGCTATTTGCAAGTTCGACGCTGTCCTAAGACAGCATCAGACATCGCCGTAATAGGCTTAAAGTAGAACGTGCGAAAAGTGGACTCTAGACCAATCTGCAGCTCGCATGATGTCCTCTAGCCGGCAGCCCATGGACACCACCTTGGAGGCCACGGCACTACGTACCGAATGGGCACCAAAAGCAGGGACGTCAATGCCTGCCAACTCCATAAGCCATCGCAACCAGCGTGCCAGAGTAGCCGAAACAACCGGCCGATGAGGAGGGCAAAAGGACAAGAACAGGGGCGAGTCGGGTAGGGAGCGGAATGGGGCAGTATGAGCTTTGTAGGCCCGGAGACAACGCACGGGACACAGGAGGGGCTCAGCAGGAAAAGCGGGAAATAAGAGCGCAGGGAAGTTTTCATGCGGTGCGAAACACGGAAGCGCACACCTTCAGGCACAAAAGATCGAGCCCCAAAGTCCAGGGCGCGGACATCACTAACGCGCTTACATGCCACCAAACAGAACAACATGAGTAACTTGGTGGAGAGAGCTCGAAGGGATATCAGATCGTTATCCTGCCAGGAACACAAGAGGGACAGAACCAAAGTAACATCCCATGTGGATGTGTAGCGGGCAGCAGGGGGTCTAGTAAGACGCATACCGCGTAAAAGTCTACACACCAATGGGTGGCTCCCAATGGACACCCCTGAAAGGCCCGCATGCCCAGCTGACAAGGCTGAACGGATCACGTTGACCGTTTGGTGAGAAAATCTAGGACCACGTTTAGAGGGGCCGTAAAAGGGATCCCAATTCCTCCCCAGACACCAAGCAGTCCATTTGCCCCAGGCTGTTCTGTAAGAGGAACGGGTCCCCGGGGCCCAGGACTGAAGGAGGTCTGCAGTGCGGTCCGAAACGCCTGTGGGTCCGCGGGGTTGCCAGAGATCAACCATGCCAACAGCCGCAGCCTGCCTGCTAGGACCAATGGGTGTGGCTGATCGGACGGGTCCAGGAGGAGTGTTCAAGACAACGGGAGCAGCTGCGGGACATCCATTGCCATCCCGAGCAGGGTGGGAAACCATGACTGCAACGTCCAATATGGAGTGATGAGGACCATCTGTAGCTGATGACGAACATGCAGGAGACAACGAGCGATCATGGAAAATGGGGGAAACCCGTAAGGACGGGTAGCTGACCACACTTGCAGGAAGGCATCTGTCGCCAGGGCGTCTGGGTCCGGGCGCCAACTGAAGAACACCGGGAGGTGGGTGTTGAGGCGGGAGGCGAAGAGGTCCATGTCGAACGGGCCCCAGGTGCAGGAAAGGACGGAGAAGACGGATGGAAGCAGTCACCAGTCCCCAGAGTCCGAGAGGTGTCTCGAATTCCAGTCTGCTATTTGGTTCATGAGGCCGGGAAGGAACTGAGCCTGTACAGACATGTTCCTGTGAAAGCAAAACTCCCAAAACCTCTGGGCGAGGGATGTCAGCTTCGGTGATCGTGGGCCTCAGAGTCCGTTGACGGAACGAACCGCAGATACGTTGTCCATCCTCAGGAGAACGCAGTCTGGGTGAGCATGTTTCGTGAAGCATTGAAGGGCGAACAGACCTGCCAGGAGTTCCAAGGCATTGATGTGTTATGCCGCCTCTTCCGGTGACCAGCGGCCGCCCGTCTCCTCTGAGCCGCAGCGGGCACCCCAACCGGTCTTGCTGGCATCGGAGTCCACTACCATGGAGGGAGGCGGTGTACGGATCGGTTTCCCGTTCCAGCGAGTTATGTTGAGGAGCCACCATCGGAGATCTGCCACCGTATCCGGAGTGAGGGTGATCCTGTCTGCGTAGTCCTGACCGGATCGGAGAGAACGGGCCTTCAAGAGTTGGAGGGCCCTGTAGTGAAGCGGACCTGGAGGAACCGCCAATCGTGCCGCTGCCAGGAGTCCAACCATACGGGCCAGAGAGCGGAGGGAGCAATGACCCACCCGTAAAAGAGATCGAATCTCTTTCCTGATGGAAATCACCTTGGAGTTCGGTAGGTGTAGCGACATTCGGGACGAGTCCATGAGGAACCCGAGAAACTCCAGGCGGCGTGAGGGAACTAGGATAGATTTTTCCTTGTTCACTAGGAAACCTAGATCTTGGAGGAGGGTAATCGTCCATGAGAGGTGTAGTAATAGGGACCCGCGGGAGGGGGACATCAGAAGAATGTCGTCCAGGTATATAATTAGTTGGACGCCCCAGGCGCGGAGGTGGTGTACCACTGGTTTTAGGAGCTTGGTGAAGCACCACGGGGCGGATGACAGGCCAAAGGGAAGGCATGTGAACCGCCAGGTGTTGGGAGTCCCACGTGAATTTCAGGAAGTCGCGAAGCGCCTGGTCGATCGGGACCGAAAGGTAGGCATCCTTTAGGTCGAGTTTGACCGTCCAATCGTTTAGGGATAGAGAGTCCCTGAGGGTGTGGATGCCCTCCATCTTGAAGTGATGGTAAACCACACACTCGTTCAAGGACCGGAGGTTGATGACGGGACGCCTGCCTCCCCCTTTTTTTGCTACGAGAAAAAGGTTGCTGAGGAACCCAGGAGGAGCGGGGGACGCGGGCTCTATGGCGCCTTTCTCACGGAGCGCATGTACTTCCTCTTGAACCAGAGTTATCTGGTCTTGCGCAAACCGAAGGGGCAGCGGGAGGGAGTCTTGGACGGGAGGGGACAAACTCTAGGAGGAGCCCCGAGACTACCTGAAGGATCCACGGATCCGCTGAAATGTGTCGCCAAGTGCGGGAAAAGAGACGGAGGCGACCCCCCACTTGTACTTGGGAACAAGGGATAATTTGGTAAACGCTTACCCGTTCCACGTCGGTAGTAGGAGGAGGAACCTCTGCCTCTATCCTCTAACCTCTGCCACGCCAGGGACCGGGCCAGTGGCACTGGTGGTAGTAGAGGAGGTATTGGCAGCATTGGGGTCTGGAAATCTGCGGGAGGCGGTGGAACCCGCTCTGCCGGCAGCACGACCCCTGTAGCTGCCGGCTCTGCCAAAAACACGCCTCTTAGTAGAAAAGATGCGTTTCATAGTAGACTCCGATTTATCTATTGGACTGGAAGGCCTGGGTGTACTCGCCCAGGTCTTTAAGGAAAGGCGCCGACTCAACAGAAGGGCCTTGCGCAGCACTGTGTCTGGAGTCTTGCGAACATGTAGGGGAAAGCTGTCTGTCAGGGGTAGACGGTACCTGAGTATTCAGTATCGCAGTCAGCGATTGTTCCCACGTAACAGCCAGTGTGGAGACAGCAGACTGGACCACAGAGGTCATGAAGGCCTGGATGGAAGCCTCCAACCGCTGGAGACGTGCCTCTGATTTTGAGTACCGTTTTCGGGATCTGCGTTCCCCTGAACGAGCCTGCATGGAGCTGGAATCAGAGGCATTGCCCGAGAGCTGGAGTCGGTGGGTTTGGATAGAGACATGGTGTGTGTGTCGGTGAGGAAGGTGAAACCTCATGTGGAGCGTATGGGGAAAATGCGCGCACTTTAATATATTCAAAAAATGGCCGCCGCAAGCCCGAGATTTGTGCATGTGAGGGGGCGGGGCTACCGCCTGTTCGAGCACGGCGTACACGCGGGGATCAGGGAGCTTGCGGCCGGCAGTAAGGGAGCGGTAACGAGCTTACCAGAGGGAAAAAACAGCGCAAAATATTAAAAACAAGCATGGTAACACAGCGCAATAACCTGCAAACAGCGGGGAAAACCCAGCGCAGAATCGAGTAACCCAGCGGGGAAACACAGCGCAAGAAGCAGAGAATAAGTAAAAGTAAAAAGCAACCCCCCGACGGCCGGTTATGGCCTGCCGCCGGAGGGGGTGAAAACGGGTCACCGTCCGCGGCTACCACCGGGAGTAGGGACCCAGAGATACACAGATAAAAAGGCTTGAATGAATAAATTATTGAAAAGTACAGACAAGTAACGCAGTGCGTTGTACTTATCTATATCACGATGTTGCCGCTGCGAGAGCAGCAAAGGAAGAGGATGCTCCCGCTGTGCCTAATTGAACATGGGATTGGGGAGGGACAAGGACTATGGGAGGGCCCCCATGTTGGGGAGGGGTTGTTTTCTTCTGAAACGTTTTTTTCCAAAAAATTAACCCTTTGCTGCTGTGATTGCAATAAAGGGAGAGATGCAAATAGGAGCCTCCGAGTACATGCATTAGAATTACAGTGGACAACCCCCCCCCCCTTCTGTCAAATAAAAGTCAAGCTACGTTGCCCAAGAAACCCAAACTGCAGCAAGTATCTTTTCCATACATCGCTACCCTGCTACGAAGGCAAACTCAGATCTTTGAGCTTTTAAAATAAAATTTCACATTATGACGTATGAGGAACTGATTACACTACAACGCACAGTAGTGGGATTGGCCTGCAGAGCATTATGCAAATAGTAAGATTACCACCACATTTACTTTTCTTGCCTTGTTTTCACTCCTGCAAGATTGGATGGTGCTACCATCTTCTACAGCCAACTAACTCTGCACTGCATTACAGATTGTAGAGAAGCCACATTAGCACAACACGCTTACCTTTCTTGCTTTCTTTTCACTCCGGCTCTGTTTGGCTTTGCTTACTGGTTCTTCATCTATTTCTGCTGCTGCTGCAAGCTGAGTAAGGAGCAGGAAAGATTAGAACTTCTCCTGTGATAAAAGTTTAATGCCTCATTCATATCACTATAAAACAATCAGAAATTCTTCCGTATTAAAGCCTGGCTTGAAATAGTGTTTAAGGTCACCTAGTCTTTACACAAAGACAATTATTTGGGAAAATCCATTTCCTCTTACTGGAAGAGGTAGTTCCAAGAAAAGAACATTGGATGTGGTTCACATGGAGGAGAGGAGAGAAGTGTGAAAAGAAAAAAAAAAAGAAAAATGAACACTAGGAAACTTGTTTTAAGATTGGGAGTTTCAGATTTAAAAGCATCCAAGCAGAAATCTAGGAAGAATCCATAAAACATCTGGACAAATGCTAGCAATACCTGTGCCTGCTGTGTGGCGGAGTGTGTGTCCTGCTCCAGCTCTGGCGGAGAGTCATCGCTGTCTGATTCGGTCCCGGACCCTACAAAACAAAATTAAACAAAATTGAGTGTCAGGTGATGCAGAGCTGCTGGAGGGACTCGATACCAGAGTGGAGGAGCCATAGGACCAGTGAGGTTAGAGAGATGCAAAAGCAACTTTGTAATCTGTACAAACATGTGCGCAGATCCGCTTAAGACGCACTTACAAGTGACATTATTTGCGAGCAAGTAATCCATTCGTACAATTCACAAAAAAGAGGCTGGATCCACCAACACATCCAGATAACAGTTTGTGTGTTGTAGGAGGTCAGAGCTGACTGATTTTATGCCTAGCATTCGGCACTCAAAATTCATCAAGACATTAGAATGTACAAACCACAGAAACATAAGGGAATCAGCCTCTTCTGCGGCACACGGAGCCCAGACTTCAGGTAAAACAAAACGGGTATAGTAACAATCCTGCTTGAATTAGACCATATCCAACACACTCCACTGCGCAGAAAAGTCAAGAAGAGCAAACTCCAGCTGACATGAAGTATAGAATTCAGACAGATGCAAAGAAAATATGTTCTCCCCTATAGCACAGCCAAACTGTAGCTAGAACAGTAGTGAATATGTTCTTACAGACACAGGCTCAGTCAATCCAGAAAGAATCATTTGTGATATGACTATAGAAAAATTTCCCCTTCAAGTAAAATGATCTTCTGATTGAGGCGACAACATTGTATAATCTCTAGATACAAAAAAACAAAATAACTGACTAAAAATAGACCAAACAACTGAATGCTGCGGAAGAGTGTCCCAATTTTAAATCAAGTCAGGAGGCTTCATATTTTGCATTCTCTTTTCTTTACTAAAACATCAGCAGCAAAGGAAAGTTTACATAGCAACAGCAGTAACCAATAAACAACAAGAGTGTAGTAAGTCCTTAGCCACACCCTCTTTTCTTTGCTGCTGGCGACCAGGTGAGACGTTTTCAAAACAGCTCCTGGTTGCCAGGCTTTAGTTTAGGTGTAATTTGTCACTGTTAAAGTTAAAATTACATAATAAACCTGTTTTTTTTCCTAGGTTTCCTCCCTGCTGTGTGGGCACTCTCCCGCCTGCAGGTGTGCTTTGCTCGCGTTGCGTGACTTGCGGCGCCCCATCGTAATTTACTTTGTTTTAACAGCTCTGTTTTCTCCTTAAGGTTTTTTTCCCCCCCTTTGTGTTTTGCGCGGCGCCCGCCGCCTTCCCGCGAGTGCGCGACTAAACTTTCTCCTCAGGATAGTATGGCGTTCGTCCGTGCGCACTCCGACGGCCATCTTCGTTCTACCAGCAATTGCCGCCATTCGGGACTTCGCGTCCCGATGCAAACTAGCAGGTCAGCACTTACATGTTAAAACGGCCTCCGCTTCTGTTTATATAAATAAATTATTATTTTTTGGTGGGATTTCTGTCTGCCCAACGTAAGCATTGGGTAAGCCCCGATACGCTTATTCTGTATATATACAAATATATTAGTTATCTGGCGGGATATCTGTCCCACGAAGACATCGGGTGAGCCGTTATATATATATATATAATTCTGGCGGGATATCCGTCTGTCCCACAAAGGCATCGGGTGAGCCCCAACACATTAATTTATAATATATATATTATTACCTTCCTGGCGGCTAGTACAGGATTTTTCTGATTGGCCACACTAAACAAACATCGAGTGAGAAATGAGATTATATATATATATATATATATATTTATATATAAAACAGGTGAGTCCCATTATTCTGTTTTTCCATGGATCCACCTCAGCTCCCCACCAAACCAGAGGAGCTTTCGGCCTGGCTTTTAGCTGCCATTTCAGAAACACTGCCCATAGCTTTGGCAGCCATGCCCCCGCTTCCCCAGCCAGAACCTCCGGTCCTTTCTAGGGCCCAGTCACTGGCCCTTTCTGAGGGCTCCCATTCGGTTCATTCTGAGGCTGCCGTGCCATCTCGTAAAATACTCTGGAAGGGTCAATCTGAGTCCGCTGGCTAGGGTAAGGGCCCTGCTACAAACTCCTCCCGCACTTCTGTCCCCAAAGAAGGGGACAATGATTATGACATGGACGTTTACCAGGCTCAATACCCGAGGAAGGAGCCAATACCACCGGTGATCCACCAACTACTGCAAGCTCGACGGGTGAGCCCCGTTCTGATGGCTTAGCGATCGTGCCCCTCTCTACCGCTCCAACACCGCCTCGCTCCTTGGTGTCCTCGGATACCCCGGCGCCACTCCGACGCCCCCCCTTTCGATCCATGCACTACCACCCACCCCAGGTCTTCGGCCTGGCTCCCGCCTGACCACACAGCGGAGTTTCTGCTCTTCTGGCTACGAGGTCCCTTAGATAAAATTTCCAGGGCGCGTCTGGGCAGGATGCCCTTGCCCGATGCTGCCTGACAAGGTATCTCTTACGCCAGAGTTTGACGTGGATTTCGTCTTCTTTCTGGGTAAGGTTGACAAGGATCCTTGTCAAAGTCTAGAACAGGGCTTCCGCGTCGCCCAGGACAAATGCTGGAGGTTTCAGACCCGCTTGTCACGGTGGACGAAGCACTAACTACTGGAAACAGAGGCGTGAGTAGAAAGGCTCCTATGGCACGCTCAGAGCTGGTTGCCACTGACGCTACAGCTCCCTTGGCTACTCCTGCCTGCTGCTGCCGTCCTTTCCATCCATTCTTCTGGACCCTCAAGGCAACCCTAATCCATTGGTATTGGAGGGCAATCTTCCACTGGTGGCTTGGACAATTTCCAGGGACCCTGCATGCTGCCAGGCTTATCAGATGCGGCTCGCTCCCTATTATGGGAATCCTGGACTTCTGGCACGCAAAAATGTTACGCCTGGGGAAATTTGTGTGGTTGGTGTGTGTCTGATTCTGCTACAGCCCCTCTAATTTGGTGGCGAGCCTTTCCACGGCCGGCAAGTCCTATCATCACCTGGTTCCGCTCGACCATCTCGGTGGCGTTTCTGTGGGTCGTCTCCGCAAGGGCGTTTGGGATGTGGCGCTTGTTTTGGAGTTCCTGCGTAACTGGCCAGATACTACTCGCTGTTCCTGCGTCAGCTCTTGGTGTAATCTAACCATCATTTTGTGTTTGGGGTCCTTTTAGACGTGTTTTGGATGCTAGAGCCTTCGATGCGCACGCTATGGTTTTCTCTGAGGGAGTCGTTTTTCACGCTTACTAGATGTACTAAAACCCCTTTTTTCGAACTACCTCTCCCACTTAAGCTCTTTGCGCTCCCCTCCGGTCGGCCAGCTCTTGGTCTCCTATGTTTCCACTTACAATCCTGTTACCTCTCCTACACTTTCTAGAGGGGTCCCCTGGCTGCTCTCCCTAGCGGGTGTTGCTCCTCACTTCGGCGCTCACTCCGTGCGGGGTGCAGTGGCTTCTTCTGTTGCGGTCGCCGGCGGCTCCCTGTCCGACATACTAGCGGCTGCTGATTGTTCTAGGGCAGTCACCTTTCGTACCTTTTATTTTCGCCCTCATGCTTCTGGGGCTCTGGTGCAGCTTTAAAACTGCAAAATATGAAGCCTCCTGACTTGATATAAAATTGTGGATTATTCCAGCCTTGGTGTTAGGAGGCGAATACTTTTCCCGCCCGCGCCCGGGATTGCTCACATTGTACCGGATTTACTGCTATATTCTAAAAAAGTTTTTTTTAATAAAAGAATGTAATTTACGTATCTACACTTCGAGTGTAGTCCATTATTGTCCAACTATTTTTTCATTCCCTTAGTAGGGTTTGCATGTCTCGTTGGCCTAGCCCAGGGCTACTGTCTCATAATTGATTAACTATTGATAACTGACCAGTCAAAGCGAAGAATTAACTGTTGATTGGCAAGCCTCCATCACATGGTACTTTCACATATCCTCTGCTTTCTCCGTAGCTTGATTTGCTTCTGCGGCCCTGTTGGTCTCCCATCGTTTCGGACGCCCTTTGGCTTCCAGTTCGGCAACTGACCATTTGACATGTTGACTCCTACCTAGTCTTGGCTTTCGCCTCTTCAGTTTCCGGGGTTCTTTCTACTTCTTGGATTTCTGGAATTTCTACGTCACGGCTCTCCTGCTCGTTCAGCATACAAGAAAAGAGGGCGTGGCCAAGGACTTACTACACTCTTGTTTATTGGTTACTGCTGTTGCTATGTAAACTTTCCTTTGCTGCTGATGTTTTAGTAAAGAAAAGAGAATGCAAAATATGAAGCCTCCTGTCTTTATTAAAATTAAGATTATTCTAACACCAAGGCTGGAATAATCCACAATTACATTCTATCAAATAAAAAGAGGTTAGAGAAACACATAATGAACAGGACTGTTGTCACTCAAGGTATTATAAAGTTCAGAGCATGTATTTTTTACATTTTAGATTGAGTTTTTGTTGCTCTTCACATGCTCCCAAAGTACCACTTAAACTCGCCCTCACGAAAAGTCAACAGGAACGTCTGCAAACTCAAATAATTTCAAAGAGAATTTACCAACAGTCTCCGGTTACTGAAGATTAGCAAAAGGTTTTCAAAACGTTGCCTACATAGGATTACTATCCAGAATCAAAACAAACGTACCGGACAATTTAATATTGGAAACCCTTTAAAATAATAACAGTTCGTCTGTCCGATTACCAGATTTTATGCTGTTAACAGGAAGGTATATGTCCGTACGCTCCACGTTTGACAACCTACTAGACCATTTTTCAACCACTGGGCTGCGTTCCACAGACATGCTGTGGGAATTTGCAGTGCAGGGACAAAAACTTTAAATAGAAGCTTAAAACACGAAGCTAAAATTTCATGTTTGAACTTCCTGTGCATTTTGACCAGGTTTTTGCTCCTTGGGCCGCGAGATAAAATGGTTGAAATTCACTGTAGTGGACAAGAGTCACACAAAACTCCAAGAAGAAGTGTACAAAAAAGGTGTTAATCTCGTAATCCGGAGAGGTCACAACATTATTTTACAGAGACCAATACATGCATTCCTGTTTCATTCTACTAGTTACTTGTGCATTAATGTGCCAGTAGGGTATATTTCACACTAGTCGCCCGGTTGAACACGGCCTACAGCAGCGATCTCATACTCCAGCTCCCCAAAGTATCTAAATTTCAACTCCCATAATTCTCTGGTCAAGTATTATATGCAAAAGAATTCTGGGGATTGTAGGCAACCAATATCTGAGGGGCAGAGTTTGAGATAGCTTCCCAAGATCCCAAGGGATAAGCACATGGGACATGTAATTTAAGCTCAGATGTTTAGCTTACCGGAGAGCAGATGGTAGAGATGTTGGTAGATCGAACAAAAGTGACCCCATCCATGTAAATATACACACACACACCATAATATGTTGTGAAAACAAAAAATTCTGTTAGTAACTAAAGTGCTACTTTCTAGTTCTTTAACCCCATGCACTGCACAGTGTTACGGTGACAGACAAAATACCCTTATCGTTCTTTAACACTGGCTCCTTGACAGGAGGTGCTGGGGCTGGTTTTGGTGAAACTTCTACCACGATGGGTTGAAATGGAGTCTCAACAGGAACCTCTGGAGGAATCAGAGGCGGCAGGTCGTCCTCTTCAGCAGGAACAGCCAGAGGCGCAGGAGAAGGTGGTGTAAGGGAGACAAGGGGTGGGGAAAGAGGAGCAAGGGGCACAGGATCCAGGGCTGGCGAAGCAGAAGGAAGGGTTAGTGCTTTGGCAGGGCTTTGAGGCACTAGATCTGCGGTAGGCTTTGTAGCAGCAAGCGGAGGAGGTACTTCAGCAGTAATAGCTGCTAGAAGGGGAGAAGAAGATACATTAGGAGTTTCAGAGAATGAACGGTCTGTAGAAAGCATTAGGTCATAGCCTACGACTGGGGCCATGGAAGCAGGCATAAGAAGTGTAGTTGCACAAATCATCAGAAGCGATTCAGACTGACTAGACTGAACCTCAACGTTAGTGGAATCAGGTGGTGCAAGGGTAGCAGGCAGTGAGGCATGCTTTGAAACACATGGGTCAGTGCAGACTTCAGATGACTGCTTATGCTCCATGATGTCAGAGGCATGCAATGACACCTCTAAACCAAAACCAACATCTTCAAGAGGACTAGAGAGCACATGGAGGGGCTCAGGTATAGAAGCCATCTTTCCTTCAAGCAATAAAGGACGCTCAGTGGCCAAATTCACCAAGTCAGCTTCAATTGTGTCTTCTGGAGCAGCCTCTGTTGTGGTGGCCACCTCCTGTTCTGGGGCCACCATAGCAACAGCCTCCTCTGCGAGGGCGACCTCTTCTGGAGCAGCAGCAGCCTCCTCCTCTTCTGGAGCAGCAACAGCCACCACCTCCTCTGCGAGGGCGATCTCTTCTGGAGCAGCAGCCACCTCCTCCTCTGCGAGGGCAATCTCTTCTGGAGCAGCAGCCACCTCCTCCTCTGCAAGGGCGATCTCTTCTGGAGCAGCAGCCACCTCCTCCTCTGCAAGGGCGATCTCTTCTGGAGCAGCAGCCACCTCCTCCTCTGCAAGGGCGATCTCTTCTGGAGCAGCAGCCACCTCCTCCTCTGCAAGGGCGATCTCTTCTGGAGCAGCAGCCACCTCCTCCTCTGCAAGGGCGATCTCTTCTGGAGCAGCAGCCACCTCCTCCTCTGCAAGGGCGATCTCTTCTGGAGCAGCAGCCACCTCCTCCTCTGCAAGGGCGATCTCTTCTGGAGCAGCAGCCACCTCCTCCTCTGCAAGGGCGATCTCTTCTGGAGCAGCCACCTCCTCCTCCTCTTCTGGAGCAGGAGCAGCAGCAGCCACCACCTCCTCTGCTAGGGCGATCTCTTGTGGAGCAGCAGCAGCTACCTGCGCCTCCTCTGCTAGGGCAATCTCTTGTGGAGCAGCAGCAGCCGCCTCCTCTGCTAGGGCAATCTCTTGTGGAGCAGCAGCAGCCGCCTCCTCTGCTAGGGCGATCTCTTGTGGAGCAGCAGCAGCCACCTCCTCTGCAAGGGCTATCTTCTCTTCTGGGGCAGCAGCAGCCTCCTCTGCAAGGGCCATCTCCTCTCCTGGGGCAGCAGCAGCCTCTGTGGGGGCTACCTCTTCTGGGACAGCAGCAGCCTCCTCTGCTAGTGATACCTCCTCCTTTTCTGGGGCAGCAGCAGCTACCTCTATGAGGACTGCTGCATCCTCCCTTGTGGCTACAGCAACTTCTGTGGCAGCTAAAGCATCCTCATTGGATGCTACAGCAGCCACCTCCTCTGTATACATATCCACCTCTTGGACATCACTAACGGCTGCCGTATCTTCAAATGGGGCCAGAGCAACTTCAGTCTGGGCTAATGCAGTGAAAGAAGCTGTACCTGAATCAATGTCCCATTGCTGATTTGAGTATGGTCTCACCTCAGCATATAGACTATCTTCAGAGTCATGCTCATGAGAACCTTTGCAACCCACGTGAGACACCTCAGCCAAGGCAGAATTAATGACTGGTTGTGGAGAAACGTCAGGGGAACCCCTTTCATGAACTGGTTCTTGGGCAGCCAAAGATTTCATCAAAACTGGTGCATCTACAGCATCAGCAATTCTATCAGCGTAGGGAGCATCGAAGGTGTTCACAAAGTCTGAGTCCAAAGAAATGGCATCAGCACTTATCTTGTCAGATCCAAACATTTCATTGATTTCGTTAACTGCTACAGCTTCTTCAGTACAAGGACCCAGATCATCTCCAAAGTTTGACTTTATTACTGCAATTTCAGAGTTTGCCAGACGGGCTTTTTTAAGTATCTCATGTTTACGTAGAGCATTGGTTTGGTCCGCCAGCTTGCCACTTCCAGGGAACTGACTAGAAAGGTTTAAATTCGCAGAGTTACAAATATGCACAGCATCTTCTACATCTTCCACAAGAGTCAGAGGAGCTAGAGCTGGATAGTCTTGGGACATTGGACTCATATCTTCAGGTGGAGATTTGCTTATGTTAGAAGCAAGCATGGCAGATTGAGCTTTCACTGCAGTTTGGCCTGACTTACTATGCACTACAGCATCAGCTTTAAATAAAAAAGCAATCGAAACAGAAAAGCAACATACAATAAAAACAGGAAAAAGAATGAAGAAACGCTCAGACCCATGCATTGTGTCATCAAAATATTACATACAATAAGTTTAAGAAGTGTGAGAAACAAGCATTTTTCTGCAACAGATTCCCGTTACTAGCAGGTAGTCCGTACCATGATATACATAAAGGGGGAGATTTGTTTTCTACTGATTTAGCCCTTCGTTAACAGGAACGTGAGTTTATTCCTAAATTGACTAAATTGTTAGTATTTGGAGCTACAGAGCTGTAAGTCATCCAAAAGTGCTCCTTCAAGGCAGTATGCTTATGTTAAAATGCAGAAATGAACTTGAAATCTATAGGTCTTACTAGGACTTTGTTTTTTGCAATAATATGTGGAAAGGCCCATTTCAGGGAGGAAAGTCCTGCCCCCCCATGGTAGTCTTGTTGTGCAGCAGAAAACAAAATTCTGCTTTCATTTGTTTTACAAAATCTGATTAGTGAATTTGCCCCATGTGAGATTATTGAAGTTATTAGAATATATACACACCAAAGGCAAACTGTATCCAATACTAGCAAGGTTAGTACACTGGCTGCATGATGGCACCAAAAACACCATGCAGAAGAACACACAAGTATCTACTAATTCACCATCGTGGAGAAGTTCCAGGACAGAGTACTGGAAGAGTCCCACGACAGGAAAGTGTCAGATGTTAGTCACAATGGTGGTACTTTGCACCAAGCCCAAAATCTACTCCATGCAACTCTAAAAAGCACCAACGTTGGGGGCTTCAAGAAGCCTCAAAAACGAGTGAGAGGTCTAAAACTAGGAGTGCTTTCACACAACAAGCAGCATCATCCGTGCGGTGGCAACAGGGTACCTGGTGTTTGTAAGTCGGCAACAGGAGGCTGAGCTGCTGTGGGCTTAGGAGAAATTGCATCTGGAGCTGGGAAGACAACCACATTATTTAATAAAGCGATTTCACAAACATCAAGTCATTCAAAAGCAAAAATCTAAAAGGAGATCATTGCTATGGGTATGGGGCAGTCTGTGCCAAAGGAGCTGGCACTTACCAGCTCCTCAGTTTGGAATGGCCGCAAACCGGTTTGAGAATGGCAAGGCAAGTAGAAAACAAGATAACACACGTTTCCTCCGCTTCCATGTACCAGCCCAAGTGAGCAGTATAGACCACGATATAGGTGTATCAGTACTTCACACTGGCAGTCATTAAAATACCTGGAGCTTTGGGGACAACAGCAGGTGCCGCAGGGGCATCAGAAGGAGCTGAGCTTGGTTTTGGAGCTGAGGGAGAAAAGGGTTTAATCTTCTACTAGATGCGAATGACAAAGCAGCCCCAGGAGGCAAGCCGACCCATTTATTACCACTGTCTACAATCTACAGGCTAGATCATATGTAGTGAGATTTGCCACACAATGTCACACAATAAGTGTTAGTGAGCACTCGGATCCGGAGGATACCTGCAACGGGGGCATCAGCTGCTGGAGGAGAGATTTTTGCCTTTACTTTTGGAGCTGCAGAGAAAACCATGGTCATTGCTGATAAGACATGCTGACTAGCTACACAAAAGCTAAACAAAACAGCAAGGTTCTCAAAGCATTTCATACAAAGTACTTTCCATGTAGCAGAGAGGCTGCTAGATCTACAACACTTTGAAATCTTGCTAAAGTGCCTTTTTAAAAACCATCAATAAACCAGCATTTCAGTGAAAAAGTTAGGGCAGTGTTTCAAGCTTTCACAGCCACGTACATTGCAACACCCTGGGTTCAAGCTTTCCCCACTGTCCCAATTGAGCCCGATATCCCAGCACCCGATGATCCCATAGTATGCATACATCCAAGAATACAAAATTTAAGCACCAAATAATCTGGAAAAACATGACTTCCAGTCTTTTGGATTTGTCGAGTCCTGTATGCAACATCGCAAATGTTACCCTATAACAAGGACAGTAACCACTAAGTAGTTCACAGGAATGTATTTTTCTTGGTAAATTACTTTGCACATAAATAAAATAAGTAAAATAAAAAAAAAACAAAAAAAAAAAAAACACCCCAACCCTAGGCTCAGCTTTGTAATTTGTTAAGTGGACAGGCTGATGCACATGGGCTACCTGATGTCTTCTGCTTGGCATCAGGGACTTTTGGCACAGCTGTAGTGATAGGAGGGGGAATGGTGTCTGGTGACGGAAAATATAAAAAAAAAAAAAAAGTCATAAACATATCAAGAAGCTTTAACCAAAAAGCCAAACACCGCAGCAAAGGTTCCATAAACAATTTGTGATAAGCCTGACATAGTACGGACATGCCGAGAGACTTCATCTAGCACACCTCAGTAGTAAATAAATCATGCGAATTGGATACCTGCAGCCTGACTATCCATAGCTGGAACACTTTCAGGAAGAGAAGAGGCATCCGGCGCTGAAGAAGTCAGAAAAAACGCTTACTGATGAAAATGTTAAAGCGACATTGTCCGCAAACTCCTTGCAGTCCACAATAAGGCTAGGGTCAGATGAGCGCATTTTGTACGGACTGTGCGTCCGTGCAGTACGGACGTACTTTCTGACTGACGACAAGGTAGTGGCCACACAGTCCGTTTTTTTCACTGACGGATTTTTTGACTGATGTAGCAGGGAAAATAAATTACAATGAAAAAACATTCTGTCTGTCAAAAATGCTGGACGTATAAATGCAGTCCATCTGACCACGCTCCATCACTCACACACAAAGCTATGCGGACGTTGTGGACGTGGCGCACTCTGCACATCCGTTCTAGCAGTATTACGTTCTTGCCTAACCTGCGTCCGTTTGCAGCGTCCGTCAGCCCCCGCACTTCTGTGCGGACGTACTTCATGTGTGGGGCTTCATTTAACACAATTGTATGCTATCACGGACGTACTTATGTGCGGCAACACGGACGTTAACACTGCGCTCGTCTGACCCCAGCCTTAAACACAAGTCAGATTGTTAGATAGGAACTGCCTTAAAAGATCAGGCAGAACGACTTTGGGATTTACGGTATAGGACGCCTTGGGAAGACAAACTGGCTTCTCAGAACAGAATCCAGTTGAAGTAGAGGGCTGTGAGGAACCATAACGGTTTCAGGACAAGCATTTTCTGTTTGTTGTTGTACTTGGCCAGAAAAAGCATGTTATAAAGTCAACCGCATTCTAGTTTTGATTAGAAAGTGTAAAGCTGGTGCTTATGAGCAGTGGATGCAATAAAACAAAGATTGAGGAGAATAAATCTGGGATCTTGGGGCCCGGATGCAAGGCCATGCTTCAGAACTTTGTTCTGATGGGACACACATGAGAGAGCTCATCACTCTATGCAAGCTGGATACCTGGAGCTTTAGGGTCAGCAGGAGAACTGGGGGCTGAAGGAACTTCAGCCGGAGGGGAGTTTGATTTCGGAGCTAAAAAGAGAAATATTGAGCTTTCTTTAAAACCCAGAAATACTAACATGTCAGAGGGCTGGAGTGCCCATTCATCTATTGCTGCTTTATCAGCAAGCAGGTAACACAATTACAAATAAAACAAGCACGCAACATATAATAAACAAGTTTTGTTAAGAGGCATGCATTCCCTTGGTCACCGCACTTCGGCCAGACAGTACCTGTAGATTTATCATTAACAGGGGCATCTGTGGATACGGACTGGGATTTGGCCTTGCGTGCTGAAGAAAGAGTGTAAAAATCATCAACTATAGACACTGGATAGATATCTATCTTTTTACAAGGATTGTGTGGTGGAGGACAAAAAGCCTCCACGCTGTAACTAGTTATGTTTATTATTGCAGAAGCCACGTGTACATCACAGCAATTCAAAGAACTGCATCCCAGAGCTCCTGTGCCACATTCCCCATATGCAGCAAGGAATTCTGGGTAGGATATGCAAATGACATCTGTCTCACTTTTATGCATCCTGGGTCTGTTATTACACAGAACCCTTAAATCAATGCCATGCCATACTAGAAGGCTTTTTAGCAGAGATATGGATTATGCAACTAGTCAAAGCCACTCCTAGGACAACAGACCCAAGATGCATAAAAGGGAGACAGATGTCATTTTCATATCCTACCCAGAATTCCTTGCTGCATATGGGGAATGTGGCACAGGAGCTCTGGGATGCAGTTCTTTGAATTGCTGTGATGTGCAATAATATCACGCATCTTTCCCAGCATCATGCTAACAAATTGTAGGCGTCCCGTACAGGCTTACAGAACCAGATCTGACAAAAATTTTAAGTAGTTTTCAGCAGGGTTTGAGAAACCCTTGGACAAACTAGTCAGAGGCTCCTAGATTTTGAAACGTATTCTACAAAAACTGGGGGAAAAGATTGTACTGCTCCTGGGGGAAAGGAAAAAAAAAAAAAAAAAAAAAAGCCTTTTCTGGCTTATAGGTTTCACATGTAAATTTTCAAGCCCTGGTTTAGATGAAGGACGGTTCATTAACCACACACACACTGGAATGGTGGGTACGAACATAATCTGGGGCCAAAAAACTACTAAATAAAGAACTCTAGAGCCGCACCACTTCTATTCATGGTGGATTTGAAAATTCTAGTGACGTTGCAAGACGAGTTCATGCAGGATGGATACCTGAAGCCTTGGACTTGGCCGCAGGGGCTTTTGTCACAGCCGGGGTGATGGGAGTTGAGTCTGGAACGTTAAAGAGAAGTGTCAGCTTTTGAATAAAAGCATCAGCGTGACACTACTGGAAGATGGGAGTTCAAAATTTAAGGTTCAAAGTCTCCGTTTGGTCTGAATAACAAACAGGATTAACGTCAGAGTTCTATAACCAGAATACCAAGACAAGTGGAGAGCAGCAGTGTCATAAAAGCCAGAGTATGTGGTGTTTGTAATCCTCTTGTGCGCTCAAGAGTCAATACCTGGAGCTTTTGTGTCAGTCTCGGGGACAACAGGTTCCACCACAGGAGCAGCGGGAGGAGAGCTCTGTTTTGGAGCTGAGGAAAGATCAATTTTCCATTGAATAAGTGACAAGAACTCCTTGGAAACCATTATTTTTTTAAAAAGGAGACGACCAAATAAATGGATTTCCCAGTACAGCAATACAGCCATCCATTTGCTACTACAGCAGACAAGTCAATGTAACGGTGAAACCGTTTAATAACCGTTCCCTTTGGTCAGTCTACAGACTGTGTTCGTGAACGCTGATTAGACGAGACCTGCAGCCTTACCATCAACAATGGGGGCCTCAGCTGAAGCAGGAGCAGAGATAGCACTCAAGTCATTTACAAATTATTCTACGGCTTTAGGGGGAAAGATAAGGGAGAGATAAGGGAGAGATGGGGAATTCAAGTAAAAGTACAGAACATTATTCATTAAAAGATTCCAGTTCAAAGCATTAGCTCCAAAATAAATGAACCCCACTTTGATCAGATCGCTGTAAGGCAAAATGACATTCCACATGTACTGTAAAGGGAAGCCTGTCCGCTGACGCAAGGCTGGCCATATACACCGTAAGCTTTGAAGTTCTCACAGGAAACGGCCAAAACGTGATAATCTGATAGCAATACTTTATTGTAAAAGTTGCACTGTAACTACCAAACTAAAAAGCTGATCTGCTTTTAAGAGGAGATATGTTCCTCATGCAGTGTGTTGATATGGGGGGGGGGGGGAAGAAATTGGTGCAGCTCATGCAGATACCTGGAGCCTTGGATTTGGTAGATGGGGCTTTTGATGCAGCCTGGATAGTGGGAGGGACTGGAACTGGAATGATAGAAAGAAGAAACTGGGGCTACTGAGAAACACCCTTGCCAGGTTGTAAAAAGTACAAGATCAAAAGAATGAAATTCCAAATAAAACAATGTCTGCATTGCCAGTGATATCTGATCAGCGAGTGAGGCTACAGAAGCCTATAAAACCGAAAACCAAAGTGTTACGTGAAGGTTTAGCAAACACAACATGCAGTATACCTGGTGCCTCTGGAGGAACAGAAGGATCTGGAGAATTTCCAGCGAGAAGATAGATGATAAAATATATAAAAATCTTCAACAAAAGTCTATTGAAGAGCACACTGAACAGATATTTAAGTGGGGTCACTTTCATCTAACGGGAAGCCTAAAGCTTTAGAACAAATGCAGCACAGACTGAAGAGGTTCTATAGATGCACCGATACTAGTAACTGCACAAGTACTTTTACTCGTGCAAATGCCCCACATACTAGAAACCAGCACTGGGCTGGCTTGCCGGACTGCATGTGAGGGCTGGCAGAATGCTTTAACAGCATTCTGACAGGTCCCTCTGTCTGGACGTGTTCCAGCGAGTGGCCACCGGCATGTGAAGGTTGTAACGTGGCTCCGCTGGCGGCCAGCCACAATCTTGCAAGAGCGTGGTCCCGCGTTACAATCTTCAAATACCGGAAGCCGCTCGCTGGAACGCAGCCAGCCAGAGGGGCCTGGGAGAAAACAGTCGGTCTTCTGGGATAGATACACATGTAGCTGAGGTCTGGTGTGGGTATAATATGTATCTGAGTATACACTCACCGGCCACTTTATTCACACCTGTTGAATTGCTTGTCAACAAATTGTTAATCAGAAAATCACATGTCAGCAACTCAATACATTTCGGCATCTAGACATGGTGAAGACGACTTGAAGTTCAGAGCATCAGAATGGGGAAGAAAGGGACTTTGAACATGGTATGGTTGGTCTTCGAGAGTGTTTCAAAAACTGATCTACTGGGATTTTCACGCACAACCATCTCTAGAGTTTACAGAGAATGGTTAAAAAAAAAAAAAAAGTGAAAATATCCAGTGAGCGGCAGTTGTGTGGACGAAAAGGCCTTGAGGTCAATGGAGACTGGTTCGAGATGACAGAAAGGCAACAGTAACTCAAATAATCACATGTTACAGCCAAGGTATCCAGAATAACATCTCTGAACAACACCTTGAAGCAGATTGTCTACAGCAGCAGAAGACCACATCGGGAACCAGTCCCGTCAGCGAAGAACAGGAAACGAAGGCTACAATTTGCACAGGTTCACCAAAATTTGACAAAAGATTGGAAAAAAACGTTGCCTGGTCTGAGGGGTCTCAATTTCATCTGCAACATTCAGATGGTAGGGTCAGAAATTGGCATAAACCACATGAAAGCATGGATCCATCCTGCCTTGAATCAATGGTTCAGGCTGGTGGTGCTGGTGTAATGGTGTGCAGGATATTTTCTTGGCACACTTTGGGCCACTTAGTACCAATTGAGCATGGTTTAAATGCCACAGCCTGAGTATGGTTACTGACCATGTCCAACCCAGTACTAGCAAGGTGTACCTAATAAAGTGGCCGTAAGTGAATGTATCTGAGGTGTGTGGGTGCGCGTGCAGTGGGTAAATAGGGTGTCTGGTCATACATAATCAAATTAAACATAAATTGGACAGCTTTCAGTAAAATCCTAAATTGGAAAGCGGTCACCTGACATTAAATACAAGTATCCGTAAGTACATGAAAAGAATATCTGT
This sequence comes from Leptobrachium leishanense, assembly GCA_009667805.1. Taxonomy (NCBI): domain Eukaryota; kingdom Metazoa; phylum Chordata; class Amphibia; order Anura; family Megophryidae; genus Leptobrachium; species Leptobrachium leishanense. The sequence continues at coordinate 100,332 of RXON01004165.1, read as the reverse complement.
ACAAAAAAAATGCAGTTCCTCCTTTATTGATCACCGTGTAAAGAGAATAATAAAACAATGCATTTGTCTGTTGGGATTAAGCGTAACGGGTCTTGCTTTTAAAGGATCTCCCAATTGCAATCTATTCGGGATGCACAGATACCATTTTATTTCAGCTGATGAAGTTATGCTTACATAGCCAGAAAGTTACTTTAAAAAAAAGGAGGAGAGAGACCCATAAATTTTCTAAAAAAGCAAAAAACATTTCCTTGTTTAAAACGCAGATCACTGTAGCGGTGAAGAACGAGCTATACACTACATGCCTCTATGGTCCGTAACTGCATGCGATTTCCCACACAGACACACTTGAGTGTTAGTGAGCACTCCGATCAGAAAATACCTGCAGTTTTACCATCTACGACAGAGGTTTCAGGGGCTGCAGGAGAGGTAGTTTTTGGTGCTGGAGAAGAAAACAGCTCATAAGTCATTATGTACAAGTTATTGCTTAAGGTAGTGGCCAAACAGTCCGTTTTTTTCACTGACGTATTTTTTGAATGATGTAGCAGGGAAAATAAATTAAAATGAAGAAACATTCTGTCCGTCAAAAATGCTGGACGTATAAATGCAGTCCATCTGACCTCGTTTCATCACTCACATACAAAGCTACACGGACATTGTGGACGTGGCGCACTCTGCACGTCCGTTCTAGCAGTATTACGTTCTTGCCTAACCTGCGTCCATTTGCTGCGTCCGCCATGCATCCGCACTTCCGTGCGGACGTACTTCGTGTGTGGGGCTCCATTGGTCAGAATGCTATGCTGCCACGGACGTACAAATGTGCGGAAACACGGACGTGATAACTGCGCTCGTCTGACCCCAGCCTTAATGGAGGGTTATCTGTGCAGACGTTTTAGTCTTATTCAATCTGCTATAGAAGATGAAGCATTGCATTAGAGGCTAAAGAAGATTAGCTTTCCTAAAGCAATGGGACATACACATAGCTGGTAAAAGGACACTAGGTTAGTACTGCTCCACCAGATAAGGGAAGATGTAAGAACAAAAACATTATGCCAAGGCTACATTTGTAAGCCATGTGGAGTGACTGCAAACTAGCACAGCTCATGCATGTCTGTTACCTGGAGCCTTGCGTTTGGCAGGTTGGGCTTTAGTCACAGCCGGGGTGGGGGGAGAAGGGACAGTGACTAGAGAGAAGGAAAGATGCAGAATGAAGAAACCAGCAAAACCAGGAGGATTTCAGTAGCTACAATAAAGTAGCCAGTGTTTCCCTGGCATCATGCACAAATAGTTTGGAACAGTCTTCAGTTCTAAAAATAAACAACCCCCCCCCCCCCCAAAAAAAAAAACTGAACACAAACGCTGCCATATTCAAAGTTTGAGCACACCCCTCATGCGATATACCTGGTGCTTCAGAAGAGACCGGCACAGAGGGAGCAACGGCAGGAGCAGGTTCTGGAGTAAAAGAGAGGTTAAGCTAGCGTAACTGCTAAAAAGTTGTCCAACACCCTTTTTCTACTATTAAACAAGGATCAGTTAAAAAAAGGGAGGAGGGAAAAAAAAAAAGACCCATCTGAAATGTGAGTCAGTCCGTGAACCTCCTCAAGCCTTACACAGCATAAAACCACGATCCCTTTACTGCTTTTACTGAGTCAAAGGAAGGTGTGCACAGCGCAAGCGCTGGAGAGTCAATACCTGACGTTTTAGGGTCAGCAGTGGCTGTAACAGTTTCCACCACAGGAGCAGCGGGAGGAGAGCTCTCTTTTGGAGCTGAGGAAAGACAAATTTTCCATTGAATAAGAGACAAGAACTCCTTGGAAACCATTTTGCAGAAAGGAGATGACAAAATAAAGCAAATCCCCCACTACAGCAGGACAGACATTCAATTATCAATCAGTAAATGGATAAGAGACAAGAACTCCTAGGAAACATTGGGGGGGGGGGTGTAGGTCTATAGATGTGGTCTCCACACAGACACACAGTGAGTGTTAGTATGCACTCCGATCAGATGATACCTGCAGCTTTACCATCAACAACGGGGGCCTCAGCCGCTGCGGGAGGAGAGACCTTGGGAGCTAAAAGAAAGCAAATGATCAATTATGAGACCATTCTCGGTGTCGGAGCATACATCTGACAAGATTTTTACAGTACACTTAAGGACTCCTAGCAGAGACACGATAAGTGTGAACCCACAACAGTAAAAATGGGTTTTGTTAGATGTACTCTAGTAAATCCCAATCGGTTAAAAAGTAAGAAAAAAACAAAAACCATTGCATTGTTGATCGATAAAAAGCACACAATCATAATCCGAATAGCATAAGCATGTCCAAAGACAAAAAGGACATAAACCCAGTTCACAGGGCTGACAGGTGAACGAGGGCACCATGTGTGCATTCAATTGGCAGAATAGAAGCTTACGATGATAATTTGGATACCATGAGTGTGTCTGAGGCAAAAGGACAGACCCAGGCGTGCACTACCATGTGAATACAGATTTCATTAAGGGCGGAGGCATTCTTCCTAGGGTATTGCGCATGCATTCCATGGGCAGAATACACCTCATGCAGGATGAATACCTGAAGCCTTGAATTTGGCAGACGGGGCTTTAGTCACAACTGGAGGGGCGACAGGGACTGAAGAGAAAGAAAGATGCAGAATGGGAAAGAAAAAAAAAAAAAAAGAAAAGTACAGGATTTCAGAGGCTACAAAAAGTAGCCAAGGTTTCCCTCGTCAGGAGCGAGAAGAAATAAAGTAATTTGCAGCGGTCTTCAACGTCACGTTATCCAGGCAGCAACAAAGCCTAGAAGCGACCCCCCCCCTTAAAATTTTGAGCACACCCCACACGGTATACCTGGTGCTTCAGGAGAGACCGGCACCGAAGGAGCAACAACAGGAGCAGGAGTAGGCTCTGAAGTAAAGAAAGCAACACTTTAACTGCTAGGATTTAGGTTTTTTTTTGCCTTCTCCCCTCTTTCCATTACATAACCAGTACAGGCAGACTGGGCTTTAGTCACGACATTAAGAGCAAGGACATTTGGTAAAACCCATTAAATGTACGAGCAACAACTTCCCCAGTGATCTTGAAAGGGGAGTCAGTCCATGTACCACCTCACCCCTTACTGCATTGAGGAATCAACACAAGGCGTGCACGTTATGAATAAAGAGTATAGGTTTCATTTGTTAGGAACCCGAGTGTCATTTCCAGCAATGTCACAGGGTGAGTGTTAGTAAGCACTCCGATCAGAAGATACCTGCAGCTTTACCATCAACAACGGAGGCCTCAGGTGCTGCGGGAGGAGAGACCTTGGGAGCTGAATATAAAAACAAAAACTGATCAATACCGGCTCTTCATCGGATGAGCGATAGGGTATGAAGAGGATTCTTACAATACACCTTTAGCATAACACAGCGGAGTGTGTGTGTGTGCCGAAATGTATTGCTGGCAAAAAGAAGCACACCGTCGTAATCGGTATACCATGAGTGTGTCCGAGGCAAAAGGACAGACCCAGGCATGTACTACTCTGTGGATACAGCTTTCATTAAGGTCAGAGGCATTCTTCCTAGGACATCGCGCATGCATTCCATGGGCAGAATTAATACATCTCATGCAGGATGAATACCTGAAGCCTTGGATTTGGCAGACGGGGTTTTAGTCACAACTGGGGTGGTGGGAGGGGCGACAATGACTGAAAAGACAGACGAGGAACGAGAGTAAAAAAAAAGGGACGATTTCAGCAACTACAAAAAGTAGCCAAGGATTCATTATCTTGAGGTGCGAGAAGAAAACCTGTAAGTAGTTTGCAGTGGTATTCAATGGAAAAAGGTGCTGTCCTAAATACCACTAGTTTACAAATGAGCACACCCATAACGCAGTATACCTGGTGCTTCAGATACCGGCACCGAAGGAGCAACAACAGGAGCAGGAGTAGGCTCTGAAGTAAAGAGGTTTTAAGCCAGTTTAACGGCTAAGAACATTTGGCAAAAACCCACTAGATTTCTGGGCAACAACTTCCCCAGTGATCTTGAAAGGGGAGTTAGTCCATGTACCTCCTCACCCCTTACTGCACAAAAGCCATCATCCCTTTACTGCATTGAGGAATCAACACAAGGCGTGCACGTTATGAATAAAGAGTATAGGTTTCATTTGTTAGGAACCCGGGTGTCATTTCCAGCACTGTCACAGAGTGAGTGTTAGTAAGCACTCTGATCAGAAGAAACCTGCAGCTTTACCATCAACAACGGGGACCTCAGCTGCTGCGGGAGGAGAGACCTTGGGAGCTGAATATAAAAACACACTTTTCAATGCCAGCTCTAATCAGATGAGCGATACTGTATGAAGGAGCCTGAGCAAGCATCAGGAAAGCAGATCTTACAGTACACCTTAATGTTAGAGAGTAAAGACAGGGCAAGGGTTTTGTGTGTACCCTATGAAATAGCATTAGGGTTAAAAGACAAAACCACAAATTGGATTGTGTGGCTACATAAAAGCATACAATTTTAATCTGGACAGCAAACGTGTGTACAAGACGAAAGGACAAAGACCCAGGAGTACACGGTCCTCTTGATACAGATTACAATAAAAGGTCCGAGGCATCCTTCACAGGGGAACAGGGCACCGCGCATGCGTCCCGTTGGCAAGTAACAAATCTCATGCAGGATGAATACCTGGATCCTTGGATTTGGCAGACGGGGCTTTAGTCACAACTGGGGGGAGGGAGAGGGGACAAGGACTAGAGTGAAACATGGTCGCAGAACGGAGACACCAGCAAAACAAGGGGTAAATTTCAGCAGCTACAAAAAGTAGGCAGTGTTTCACAGTCATCAGGCTGGAGAACAATACCCCGTAATAGGTTTGGAACAGTATTGGCACTAAACAAGACTAGAAACCCCCCCCCCCCAAAAAAAAAAAAAAAAAAAAAAAAACAACCACACCCCACACGGTGTACCTGGTTCTTCAGGAGGAGAGACCGGCACCGAGGGAGGAACAACAGGAGCAGGCGTAGGATCTGTAGTAGAGATGGTAAGCCATTTGAATGGGTAGGATTATTTTGCTTTTACACCCCTCTTTTTCATTAAACGTAGAAGCAAACTGCTTTGGTCACAACATTAAATGTTGTGAGGACATTTGGAGAAGAACCACATAATTTATGGGCATTGACTACTCCAGAGAACTACCCTGAAAGAGTCAGTCCATGTACCTCACCCCTTTAGTGCATTAACTGGAGTCAACACAAGGGGTCCTGTTCCAAGGCTGGTGCAAACTTACCAGAGCCATTACAGTATATGGAGTTTAAGTTTACAACAGCTCTGGATAAATTTACACCAACCTTTGAATAAGCCCCAAGCTGTGCAGGTTATGAAATCCGTTTGTCATTTCTGTTAGGAACCCGAGTGTTATTTCCAGCACTGTCACACAGTGAGTGTTAGTGAGCACTCTGATCAGACGATACCTGCAGCTTTACCATCAACAATGGGGGCCTCAGGCACTGCGGGAGGAGAGACCTTGGGAGCTGAAGAGAAAAAAAAACAACACCACCAAAAACTGATCAATACCGGATGAGCGCACTGTAGGAAGAGGAGGATTTTTACAATTACACCTTTAGCACAGTGGGGATATATTAAGGGTTTTGTTGCATTACTCAAATCCCACAATGTGTGTGGGGGGGGGGGGGGAAATGACAAAAATCACCAAAATCTATTGCTGCCAAATAGAAGCACACCATCATAATCTGATAGCAAGAGTGTCCCCGTGGCCAAAAAGGACAGACCCAGGAGTAGACTACCCTGTGGATACAGATTTCATGAAGGTCAGAGGCATTATTCCTAGGGCATTGCGCATGCATTCCATGGGCGGAATTAATACATCTCATGCAGGATGAATACCTGAAGCCTTGGATTTGGCAGACGGGGCTTTAGTCACAACTGGGGTGGTGGGAGGGGCGACAAGGACTGAAAAAGAAAGATGCAGAATGGAAAAACCAGCAAAGAGGGCAGGATTTTACCAGCTACAAAAAGTAGCCAAGGTTTCCCTCCTTGTCAGGAACGAGAAGAAATCAAGTAGTTTGCAACGATCTTCAATGTCACGTTTTCCAGCAACAAAACTTAGAAGAGAACCCCCCCCCCCCAGTTTAAAGCTGAGCACACCCCACACGGTGTACCTTGTGCTTCAGGAGAGACCGGCACTGAAGGAGCAACAACAGGAGCAGGCTCAGGCTCTGGAGTAAAGAAAGCAACATTTTAACTGCTAGGATTTAGTTTTTCTTTGCTTTCTCCCCTCTTTCCATTACATAACCAGTACAGGCAGACTGGGCTTTAGTCACGACATTAAGAGCAAGGAGGACATTTGGCAAAACCCATTAAATTTATGGGCAACAACTTCGCCAGTGATCTTGAAAGGGGAGTCAGTCCATGTACCTCCTCACCCCTTACTGCACAAAATCCATCATCCCTTTACTGCATTGAGGAATCAACACAAGGCGTGCCGTGCACGTTATGAATAAAGTATAGGTTTCATTTGTTAGGAACCCGAGTGTCATTTCCAGCAATGTCACAGGGTGCGTGTTAGTAAGCACTCCGATCAGAAGATACCTGCAGCTTTACCATCAACAACTGGGGCCTCAGCCGCTGCGGGAGGAGAGACCTTGGGAGCTGAATATAAAAACAAAAACTGATCAATACCGGCTCTTCATCGGATGAGCGATACTGTATGCAGAGGATTCTTACAATACACCTTTAGCATCTCACAGTGTGGATATATTAAGGGTTTTGTTGCAGTGTGTGGATACAGATTTCATTAAGGTCGGAGGCATTATTGCTAGGGTATCGCGCATGCATTCCATGGGCAGAATTTATGCATCTCATGCAGGATGAATACCTGCAGCCTTGGATTTGGCAGACGGGGCTTTAGTCACAACTGGGGTGGTGGGAGGGGCGACAGTGACTGAGGAGAAAGACAGACTTAGAATGAAAACCAGCAAAAGGGGACAATTTCAACAGCTACAAAAAAATGGTATTCAATGGAAAAAGGTGCTGTCCCAAATACCACTAGTTTACAAATGAGCACACCCATAACGCAGTATACCTGGTGCTTCAGGAGGAGAGATCGGCACTGCAGGAGCAGGAGTAGGCTCTGAAGTAAAGAGGTTTTAACTAAGCCATTATTTTTAACTGCTAGTTTTGTTTTTGCGTTTCCACCCTCTTTTATTACATAACCTGTACAGGCAGACGAGGCTTTAGTCTTAACGTTATGTGCAAGGAGAACATTTGGAGATGGAACGAAGAAAAAAAAAAAAAAAAAAAAAACAACAACTTTTATGGACATCAACTCCAGAAAAATATCCTAAAAGGGGAGTCAGTCTATGTACCTCCTCACCCTTTACTGCACAAAATCCCTCACCCTTTTATCGCATTAAAGGAGGAATCCATACAAGATGTGAATGTTATGAAGTTTGCTCTTGACTATTGTTAGTAAATCAAGTGTCTTTTCCAGCACAATGTCACACAGTGCGTGTTAGTGAACACTCCAATCAGACAATACCTGCAGCTTTACCAGCAGTAATGGGGGCCTCAGCTGCTGCGGAAGGGGAGACCTTTGGAGCTGAAGGAAGGAAAGCTGATCAATAAAAGGGCACATTCTCAGATGAGCACTGCTGTATGAAGGAATGGGAGCATTCATAGGGAAAGGTTTTTTTACAGTACACTTTAAAAATCAAATTGAAGACCTGTTACGGGTGAATTGCAGCACAGTTTAACTCTTTTGTTGCAAGTACTCAAAACGCAATTCGGATTAGAAACCAAAACCACAGAAACCCTATTGCTAAAAATAGATGCACACATCACAATCTGGATAGCGACAGCGAAAGAGGACATCGACCCATGCCCAGGAATACAAAGCATTAAAAGGTTGGAGGCATTCTATCTTCACAGGACTGGCAGGGTGACAGGGCACCGCACATGCGATCCATTGGCAGAAGTAGCAAATCTAATGCAGGATGAATACCTGGAGCCTTGGATTTAGAAGATTGGGCTTTTTTCACAGCTGGGGTAGTGGGAGGGTGGACAGTGACTGGAACTGCAGCTAAAAAGATGCAGAATGGAGAAACAGACCAATAGTGGGGATTACGGCAGCTTGGAAGTTCCAAAAAGGTTTTATTGGAAAGCGTGCAAGACAAATGCACATCAGTCGCTGAACCGGAAAGTTATTAAAAAGTGTTAAGTCTTAAATCAAAACAAAAATATGGAGGAGTCAAAACTGAGGAAAACAAAGAAAAATTAATTTTTCAGCAAACGCCGCATGCAGAATACCTGGGGCTGCAGTAGGCGCCGGAGGAGCAGCAACAGGAGCAGGTTCTGGAGTAAATAAGAACATAAGCCTATTCAGTTGGCGAGGGGATTTGGTTTCTTTAACACTTTCTTTGTAAACTGCCCTTTTAGTCATGGTACACAAGAGAAGGACGCCATGGAAATAGAATTCTCAAAGGGCAAAGCAAAGAGTATACTGTGCAGCCCAAACACCAGGGTGAATGGATTTGAAATTTGGGCAAATGATGGGATATTGGCGAGTGTAGGAACTGGCAAGAGGTCACAGGCATCCAATGTGACGGATGCAAGATACGCTTTTCTTCCGAATTGCCATTTGGAAATGGCAAAGGCTGCAAGTAGTCATTCGCTGGAATGACCCCCTCTACCCACTGGGCAAATTCTTCATAAGAGTAAAAGTTGTAGTGTCACTTGAAAATAAAGATGTCCAAGTGCCTGAATGATGTGATTGTAAGCCCCTTCGAGCAGGGCCCTCTACACCTTGTCTCCATTCCTAGGTTTGTGTCTTGTTCACTTTGGTTATTGCAAAGCACTGTGGGAACTGTTGAAGTTAAATAATTTAAACTTTGAAGCACAAAACCAATCCTAATTGCTACTAATATCTAGAGACTGCAAGCAAGGGTTAGGTCGCAACTGTAGACACAGCACACCATTAGTTGTAGGGTGCAGCTAAACCACACACATCGTACCTGTGACTGGAGAATCAGCCGAGGCAGCAGCACCAGAGGGAGGAGGATTAGACTCTGGAGCTATAGAGCGACAACAGCACAGAAATTCAACTCGAAAGAATTACAGATTAAAAGTGAAAGCCAACATGTTTAGCTGGTGCAGGAGTTTAAATACACTTATTCGTAGAGAATCTGGAATATATGAAAGGAATTTCGCAAGGGTGTGCTAATGTATTCCCCGCCATGTCAGTTAAAGACAGAGTCTGCCTCACAAGTCCAAACAAGTTAGCTTGATACAACAAGAGATTACCTTCTCTCGTATATTTTCAGCAAATGTAAAATCGAGAGAAGCGCAGGCAGCCACACAGCAGGTCACCAGACCGTGCGTGCATTCAGGGATACAATAAATGCTCCGGCTCAGCATTTTCCCACATGGCAGATTAGAAAGCGAGAGAAACACTACTGTACCGGGAGCACTTTATTCTGACACCCACACATATGGAAATTGAGTAACTTGATGATGATATGGTGTGAATACGAGTCGACAGAACTTGCTTTTTACAAAACCCAAAACATAAGGAAGTTACATTGTTCACAAAAACAAAAAGGGAAGACACATTATTTTGTCAACCCCAAACCGTACCTGCATCAATTCTGTAGGTTTGAACATAACGGTTATGAATGGTCAGATCCAATACATATTAGAGCTGAATGTAGAGTACTCAGCGTAATCTAGGAAGATACATTTTATTTTGCGCTTTACTGAAAGTAGTTACAGCATAGCAGCTGTTCCATATAGTGCCTATTGTGTGGTCAGTGGGGACCATAAAATAAGCCTGCATCTACAAAGTGTTTAAGACGATTTCTACAGAAAGCCTTTTTTTGTGCTCTTCTGTACTTTGGATCAGTATAATTAAGTTTATACACACATTGATCAATACCAGCCCTTTTAGAGGTTTTCCCATAGTTGTAAAGAGGTTTACAAGAAGTAGCCAGTAGCTGTGTGTTTGCCTCGATTCTCCTCAATTTAATAGAATTGGAGGCTTGTTTCGCTTTCTACCTTTCCGGAAAGTGAGGAATCTGGATTTTTTTTTTAAAATTGACAGAGCATCAGTAGGTCTGACAGGTTCAACAGGCACCTCGCGAGCCCGGCAGCTCCACTGACACTCAGGCGAACGTTCTGTTAATTATAAAAAATTCAGATTCCGCAATGTTCAGGGAGGAAAAAAAAAAAACATTAATCTCCAACTATTAAATTGTAAAAGCAATACACACAGAATGTTTACAGGTTTTAGACCTTGCACAATAGGGTAAATAGATCTTAGTCCTGTGTGTTACAGAACCTACCTGACTGCTCTAAAGAACCAGCAGCCGGTACTGACTCCGAAGCTTCATTTGCCACCTCGGTTTTCTGGGTGACAACTTTATTCTCCTCTGCCGCAGCCAACGGTTGAGCAGGTGCAGCAACGGCCTCCTCCCCAGAGGGAGAAGTTGCTGTAATATCAGGTCAATATTTAAACTTTATACAGTATGGATCAGTCTACCACATCGAAGCAAGCACACAGAGACCTCTCCAATCGAAAAATGAAAGCAACAAACTACCAGCACAGAGGACAATCTGGACATTCAGCAACTATAACACATGCCTAACAACTCCTACAGAAAGTGAGCGCTTTGAGGCTTATTACACATCACGTCTGTAGAATAACAAATCGCGAGAGATGCAAAGCATCCAATAAATCCACGTAAACAAAAGTAAAATTCCATGTTATTTTTCATCACGTATCAGTGTGCAAGAGTTAACGGGAAGAGAAATCATTTGTACCAAAGTATTAATACCTAAACATGCTCCAAGACTAAGCACTAAGTGGAAAGACAAAAAAAAAAAAAAAAAAAAAAAAAAAAGGAAAAATCTAAAAAAGATTGCAGAAAAAAAAATGATCTGCTACAGAGTCGAAGTGAGCGTTACCATTAAGAGGCTAAATTATAGAGGCACGTGGTCTTCAGAGTGAGTTGCAGAAGAATGGGCTCACAAGAAGAGACATGTGAAAGGAGAGTCCAAGAACCACAATACCTTTAATCACATTGTTCCGTCAAGTTTGTGTGGAGTCACTATTATCTACTCCTGTCCTGAATGTTTGGACCAAGCTTGACGTTTGTCAATAAAATGAACATTTCCACTCCAAGATAAGATGAATTTTCAGAGAAAACCATTAGACTTCAGATCCATGAAGAAGACTGAGCGAGCGCTAGAGACACAGCAGTACATACCCGTCTCAGCCTGCGGCTGGTGGAGTTCCTGCTCGGCAGCTGGGACGGTATCTGTGGCTTCACCAGGCATTTCTGTGGAGAACAAGGTGAATTCAGATTGAAATCAAATGTGACAGGCAAAGAGTATGTTCACTTATCAGACACAGTCGAGTGTCTGAATAAAAGGAGAAATCGGAAATACCCAAGGACACGTGAAAAGCCCAGACTTGAATAATTTAACTTGAACCTGAGAGACAGAGACACACACACACAAGAAGGTTTAGTATATGCAGATCTGTAGACTATCAGGGTTATTCAGAGAAAGGCAAAACTCGAGATCTTTTGGAGAAGTGAAAATTATATGTCAAAATAGCCGATTTGAAAAGTGAAATAAAAAAAAGGGAGAATTTTTTCTGGTTTGACCTAGAATTTACTTCTCTAGGAGTTTCACCTTTCTCTGAATAACACTATGTCCAAACTCAGGAGCCACGAGCTACATGGCCTTTGGATTTGTCTAGCCCAAAGGCAGAGATTTATAAAGGGACAGTACCACTTTCACAAGCTGTATCTATATTACTTGTGCATTACAAATAAATCCATATTGTAAAACACAGGTGGCTTTTTAGTTTGAAGTAATTGCATATTTTTTTTTTTTTTTTTTTAAAAAGGGTATTTTTATCTCCCGTTTCCATTTTGGGGATTTTTACCATTATGCCACATTTGCCAAAATCTGTGAAAATGCTTTACTTTGTGGCTGTGGTTTATCCATTCTACAGTATTGGACAGTTAATGAGGTGGAAGAGGGAATGTTTAAATAAGGCAGCAGGAGGTCTATGGTGTTTTCCAGGCTACCGGTTACTCTATTGTGATGTCCAGCTCTCAGCTTGGGATATGTTATTGTTAGGGTCTCGTTGAAAGCGATTGAAGATTCTGTAAACCTTATAAATACTTAGCACTGTAAACCCCGGTTGGAAAGCAACAAATTATACTACTGTGGACAGCCGGGTATATTACAATGCTCTAGTAGGTTTCTACCAGACGCAAGATTTATGCATCAATGATAAACCATAGAGCTGTGGAATAATTCAGCCATGGGAATCAGTCTGCAGCTTCACGAATACAACCTAAACATGTGAGCCGCACAGTCAATGCAGTCTACAGGACCATGATACATGGAGGCACAGGAAACAAACACCTATTGGGGAGCAGGGCAATACATTGAACAGGTTTCTAATAAAAGACGCACTGCGTTTTGCTAACCGAGGTTAATTCAACAATGCTTTATTTCAAGAGATAGCAAAGTGAAGACCCAGCGAGCCAACTCCATGAACCACTACAGCGAAGTCACTGGAATCGCAGAGTTTCTGAAGAGTGATGCTACGCGTCTGAGACAGTAACGAGCTGCGTGACTGACATGTAGAGTCTCATGCAACACAGACAGCGCTATGGTTGGGGCCACAACGCACTCATACACAGTGGGCACTTGAGCCACAACGCACCCATACACAGTGGGCACTTGAGCCACAACGCACCCATACACAGTGGGCACTTGAGCCACAACGCACCCATACACAGTGGGCACTTGAGCCACAACGCACCCATACACAGTGGGCACTTGAGCCACAACGCACCCATACACAGTGGGCACTTGAGCCACAACGCACCCATACACAGTGGGCACTTGAGCCACAACGCACCCATACACAGTGGGCACTTGAGCCACAACGCACCCATACACAGTGGGCACTTGAGCCACAACGCACCCATACACAGTGGGCACTTGAGCCACAACGCACCCATACACAGTGGGCACTTGAGCCACAACGCACCCATACACAGTGGGCACTTGAGCCACAACGCACCCATACACAGTGGGCACTTGAGCCACAACGCACCCATACACAGTGGGCACTTGAGCCACAACGCACCCATACACAGGGGTACTGGAGCCACAACGCACCCATACACAGGGGATCTGGAGCCACAACGCACCCATACACAGGGGATCTGGAGCCACAACGCACCCATACACAGGGGATCTGGAGCCACAACGCACGGGCCACACACACATGATGGGCTCCCATGAGTTTCTATGTAAGGTCCCCTTGTTTCTCAGGTCTGGGGCATCAGGTGGCCCGGGCCTCACGGCACTGAACCGGCCCGTTTGGACAGAGATTGAACAGTGTGCAGGGAGCCGCTAGAAGGGAGCCAGCTCGCTCAGGCAACAGCCGTGTGCAGTAGGAGGGCTGACAGCCCCGCAGCCTCCCCTCTGCTGGACACCCCGTGTCCCGGCTCCCAGTTGGCCGCTGTAGCTCGCTCATAGCCCGCCTGGCATCCCCGATACGGGCCTCGTCTGGGCCAGCCCAGCCACATCTAATTGGCTATGACAGAGTCGGGGCACTAGGTGCAAAGCACGGCGCGGATGGCGGTGGATGAAGCGTGACATACTTACTGTGTGAGGAGTTCAGGTCCAAGATGGCTGAAGAAAGAACGCTCAGGGCCGTTTGCTTCCGGGATATCGCAGAGCCAGCGGGAACTACTTCCGAGTCACAGCAAAGGCATCGCCAGCCAGTGGTCACGTGTGCTGCGCTTTATATGGACATGTGAGAGAGGACACGTGGGATGGTATAGGGGGAGGACTCAAGGGAGGCGGCATTGGAGAGAATGCAGGGAAGACGGGGACAGGCGACTTGTCTCGCACTAAATATAGAAAAATTATAAGTAAATTTGGTTTACCTTACACATGGATTATTGTGTCCCTTGTCAAAACACAGCACATGGGGCAAGGACTAGATTACATTATATGTTAATAGCTATAGAGTGGCGTACACCCAGTTACAAGCATTTATAAAGCGCCAACAGATTCCTTAGCGCCGTACAAAGGGTGAGACAGAATAACAAATATACACAGAACAGTAGGAGGGAGGACCCTGCATGAGAGTTTACAATCTAAGACAAGAGGGGTGACACAGTAGGTGAGGGTACCTGGGGTATGTGTAGTAGCGGCGTGCGTGAGGGCTGATTGGGAAGATGGAGCAAGAGATGTGCAGTGAGGGATCATGGGAGTGAGCTGATGGTGAGTTTGATATTGCAGGGGAGGGAGTTTCATAGAAAGGGGGCAGCTCGGGAGAAATCCTGAAGGCGGGAGTTAGCATCAGATTATCGGCAGAGCGAAGTGGTCGGAATGGAATGTACCTGTTAAAGGGATACTCTAGGCAACATGACCACCTAAGCTTTTTTAGGTGGTCATGATGCCCTGAGTATGCCCTGAGTATGCCCTTGGGGGCCCCCCCCCCCTCCGATCGGCTGAAACAGCTGAGAGACACAGAGGACTTTACTCCGCCCTCCCAGCTGTCAGTCAGCAGAGCGGGATTCATATTTCCCGCTTCTGCTGACTAGGAGACGTCATCACGCTTTCAGCGCAATGACGTCTCCAACTCGCCGCAGTAGCTGAAATTGATTCTAAAGGAAACAGGGAGCCAGTGTAGAGACTGACAAAGGGGCGAGGAGTGGGAGGTGCGGGATGTGAGCTGCAGGAGTCTGGCGCTGGCATTCATTAGAGATTGCAGAGGCAGAATCTGGGATCTTTTAAGGCCTGAGAGAAGGTGGTTACAGTAGTCGAGGCGGGAGATAATAAGAGCTTGGATGAGCATTTTAGTGGAGTCCCGAGTAAGAAAGGGACGGATACATGCAATGTTTTTTAGGTGGAAGTAGCAAGATTTGGTTAGTGACTGAATGTGAGAAGTAAAGGATAGACCGGAGTCCAAGAGGCAGCGAGCCTGAGAGGAAGAACTAATGGTGGCACCATTCACCTGAAGGGAAAGGGAGCAGGAATAGGAGGTTTTAGAGGGAGGGAAGATGAGAAGTTTCGTTTGAGAGGTTGAGCTTTAGGAAACGGGAAGTCATCCAGTCAGAGACAGCCGAGAGGCAGGCTGTAACGCTGTCCAGCACAGGAGGAGAGCGATCGGGAGAGGAAAGGTAGATTTGAGTGTCGTCCACCTGGAGAGGATAATTGAGTCCATAGGAAGAGATGAGGTTGCCCAGAGATAAAATATAGATCAAGAAGAGTACGGGACCCAGAACAGAGCCTTGAGAACTGATGAAGAGGGACCGGCAAAGGAGACACTGAAAGTGCAAGAGGAGAGATCGAAAAAGAACCAGGAGAGAGTGGCATCACTGATGCCAAGCTGACGCAGCGTGAGGAGCAGGAGAGGGTGGTCAACAGTATCGAAGGCAGCGGAGAGGTCGAGAAGAATAGGGAGAAGTGACCTTTGATTTTCGCGGCAACTAGATCATTAGTCACCATGGTCAGAGCAGTCTCAGTGTTGAGAGAGAAAGCCAGACTGGTGTGGATCGAGTAGAGAGTTAGCAGCAAGAAAACCGAGCTGGTTATAGACCAGGCATTCCAAGATCTTGGAGGCAAAGGGGAGCAAAGAGATGGGACGGTAGTTAGAAAGGGAGGTGGGGTCAAGAGATGGATTCTTTAGTATGAGGGTGATAAACGCATGTTTGAATGCAGAGGGAAGAATCCAGAGGAGAGGGAGAGGTTAAAAATACGAGTCAGCAGGGACGGTGACTGGTAGAACAGACCAAATAAGGTGCAAGGGGATGGGATCAAGGGGTCGGGTGGTCAGGCAGGAGAACTTCTGAGACATCCTCCACTGAGACTGGAGAAAAGGAAGACATAGTAGAAGAGGGGTCAGGGAGTTAATGGGGTTAAATGGTTGGCGGAGGAGGGAAGAGAAGAAATCTCTAGTCTAAGTTTAGAAATCTTATTGGTGAAGTAGTCAGTAAAGCTGACATCAGTGAGGTCTGTGGAAGGTTGAGTGGAAGCAGGGCGCATTACAGATTGAACGTATGAAACAGACGTCTGGAATCATGAGAAAAGGATGCGATAAGGGACGAGAAATAATATTGTTTACCGAGGATAAAGTGAGACTGACACTGGTGGTGCATGAATTTGTAGTTCAGGAAGTCAGCCAAAATGTGGGACATCCTCCAACCCAGTTACTGCTCCCTTTACACCACACCAGGGGTGTAAACCATATACAGTTAGATCCATATATATTTGGACACAGGCACAATTTTAGTTGTGTTTCAAGTATTTACCAATACATATCAAAGTTAAATTATATATATGCTATATAATGGATATGGGCTGAAAGAGGTTTGACCGTTTGTCTGTGGGTGATAAGCTGTGGACAGTTTGACCTTGATACGTAGAACTTAGAAGGCAGCGCAGAATTTGGATGTGAACTGGGACCCACGATCTGATACTATAGAGGATGGGACTCCGTGTAGTCTGAAGATCTCACGGTAGAATAAGTCGGCTGTTTGTTTAGCGGTAGGTATTTTACATACAGGTAGGAAGTGGGCCATTTTGGTGAATCTATCAACCACTACCATTATAACAGTATGATTTTTGGAAGGCGGTAGCTCGACGATAAAGTTCACTGAGAGATGTGACCAGGGTTGAATGGGTATAGGTAGGGGTTGAAGGAGGCCTGCAGGTCTTGTGGTCAATTATTTTGATGTGCTGCAGATTGGGCAAGCTCTTACGTATTGATTGATCGATTTACCCATCGAAGGCCACGTGAAATAACGGGAAACAAGGGCAGTGGTACGTTTCATGCCTCCAGGACCTGCCATGGTAGAGTCATGGTAAATGGAAAGTACTTCAGGACGTACCTCTTGTGGTACAAAGATTTTGTTATTTTGTCGAAGGAGACCGTCTGGAGACAGTCCAGGAAGAGTTGATGGTGTTAATTCTTTGATGCGAGAGAGGAGGGATGACTGGGTAACCAGGAAGTGGCCTTCCTGAAGAATAGTGGATGTGTTATCGTCTGAAGGTGACTCGGGTGAAAAAAGACGGGAGAGGGCATCTGCTTTCGGATTTTTGGATCCTGGGCGATAAGTGACATGGAAGTGGAATCGGGAAAAGAATAAAGCCCACCGTGCCTGGCGTGGTTTCAGTCTTTTTGCTGTCTTGAGGTATTCCAGGTTCTTATGGTCCGTATAGACTGTTATAGGGTGTTCAGTTCCCTCAAGCAGGTGTCTCCACTCTTCAAAGGCTCTTTTTATAGCTAGCAATTCCTTATCACCTACATCATAGTTGGATTCAGCTGTTGATAGTCGTTTGGAAGAGAAGGCTACTGGGTGTAGGTGGTCGTTATTTGTATCACGTTGGGAAAGAATTGCTCCCGTGGCGACATCGACCTCCAGATAATATGGTTTTATAGGATCAGGCAGAGTAAGGATGGGTGCTGTGGTGAATCGATGTTTGAGGTCAAGAAAGGCTTTTGTTGCTTCTTCGGTCCATTTGAATGGTTTAGTAGTACAAGTGAGTTTGGTAAGTGGGCGGATTACACGGGAAAAAGAGCGAATAAATTTTCTATAGAAGTTAGCAAATCCTATAAAACGTTGTGTCTCCTTTCGGGTAACCGGAGTTGGCCATGATTCAATGGCCTGTACTTTTTCTGGATCCATTTTGATGTTACCTGGTGCTATGATGAAACCTAGAAAGGAAACAGAAGAATTCTCGAAGAGGCATTTCTCAGCCTTGGCGTATAGGTGTTTTTTTCGTAGTCTTGATAACACTTCTTTCATATGAATGCGATGGTCTTGGAGGTTGTCGGAGTACACAAGAATGTCATCCAAGTATACTATAACGTATTGATCTAATAGTTAACGACATCTTCCGTGACATAAGTATTGGAAGGAAGCGGGTGCGTTGCACAAACCATAAGGCATTACAAGGTATTCGAAGTGTTCGTACAGAGTACGGAAGGCAGGTTTCCACTCATCCCCTTTCCGTATACGTAGCAAGTTGTACGCTCCTCGTAAATCAAATTTTGTGTATATGGTGGCAGTTCGAAGACGCTCCATCAATTCGGGGATCAAGGGGAGTGGATATCGATTTTTTTTATGGTGATTTTGTTTAAGTCCCGATAATCGACACATGGCCATAAGCCGTCGTCCTTCTTCCCCACGAAGAAGATACCGGCACCAGCCGGAGATGTAGATGACCTAATAAAACCTTTTGTTGTGTTTGTCTCGTAAGTATTCCTTCAAAATTTTAAGCTCCGGTTCTGACAACGGATAGATATGTCCATAAGGAATAGGGGCACCAGTGATGAGGTCTATGGGGCAGTCGTATGGCCTGTGGGGAGGTAGGGTCTCGTACCCTTTTTCGTCAAAGACGTCTAGGAACTCTTGATAAATTGTGGGAATAGTAACCTTGTTATGTTTCATATGAATATCCAATATAGAGCAAAGGGGTACTGTGGTTTGGTCTTTTGGAGTAAGACACGTAGTCGTGCAATGTTTAGAAGGGAACATGATGGAACCGGAACTCCAACGGATCACTGGGTCATGGAGACGAAGCCAGGGAATCCCCAGGACTAGGGGGAACATGGGAGAGGGGAGTACATCGAAGGACAAGGATTCAACATGTTTGGAACCTATGTGTACTTGGAGGGGTATTGTCTCTCGGAATACTGGCCCTGTTTTCAATGAAGATCCGTCAATCAAATGAATGTTTATAGGAAGACGTTTATTTTGTATAAGTATGGAGAACTTGGCAGCAAAGTCGACGTCGATAAAACAGCTACTTGCTCCGGAATTGATCATCATCGCTTTTACTGGTATACGGTGATTAGTCCACTGTAAAACAGGCATCGTGAGAAGAGACGGGAGGGGTGCTGTTTGGGTTAATAGAGGTATCGTTGGCATTGAGCTTACCTCTTCTTTGGCCCCTAACAGGGCAAGAATTAATTAGGTGGCCCGGGCGACCACAGTAGAGGCAAAGGCGGCCTTCTCTTCGGCGTGTTATCTCTTCTGGAGGCAATCTGCGATCGGCAGTTCCTATTTGCATCGGTTCGCCATTAGCCCCAGGAGAGATATAGGGGACCATGGTGGTTGATGGATCAGTGGGAAGCGGAGGTGCCATGGGACGACGGGGCTGTACCATTTGGGGGGTAGCCCGCTCTTGGCGTCGATCCCTTAATCTTCTATCCACTGAAATACAAAAGTGCATTAATGGTTCAAGAGAGGTAGGGATCCCTACTTTCGCGAGTTCATCTTTGAGAGCATCAGAGAGACCCCAGCGAAATTGATTAATTAATGCTGCTTCGTTCCATTCGGTTAATAAAGCATGTTGTTTAAACTCCATGATGTATTCCTCTAGTGGGCGTCTGCCCATGCGAAGTGATCTTATTTCTTGTTGTGCGGAATCACGTTGAAATGGATCCTCAGAGATCGTCGAGAGCCTCTTGGAACGAACCCCAGGTGTCAAGAATGGGGCTGTTGATACGTAGTAGCTGATGAGCCCAAGCCTGGGGTTCTCCTGATAGGAGGGATGATTACGGTTTGTACCTTAATTTGTTCAGTGCAATAGGTACGTGGTTTTAGAGAGAAGAGCAATTGGCAACCGGTAATAAACGCTCTATATTTCTTCTTGTCGCCGGTGAACCGTTCGGGTAGCACCACTGGAGGTTCCGGTATGGGGGTACCACCCGCAAACATGGGATTGCTTGGAAGGGGAGGTACTGGGTACGGAGGAGTGGCGAGTATTGGGTAACCATAGGGTGGTGGATGTTGGAGTTGAGCCAGCAACAGCGCGTTGTTATCCTGTAGGTCCTGCACGGCTCGGGACAGGGCTCCTACTTGGCGGACAAGGGTGGTCAAAGAAAAGCTGCCATATCCGCGGTCTCTGGGTCGTGACCTGGGTGTTCTGTCATGCCTCCCGTAGGTAGAGACCAGTATGCGGTAGATGGTGAACAACAGGTTAATCCAAGCGGGGTATCCGTGGGAGAATTCAATAGAGTAGTCGTGGGAAGCCAAAAGGGTCGAGACAGGCAGAGTTCTTAGCAAGGTCAAGCGGTAAGCCATTTGGGTCAATAGGATAGGTCTTTAGGAAATATATATCAACAGGTATGAGGGAACCAGGAAAGCTTCCAGGAAGCAACAACCAGGTACCTATCTAAGGGAGAAGTGGACTTTTATAGGGAGTGCAGGAAAACACACCTCTGCAGGGAGGAGCCAGTCTCCAGATACACCTCCACAGGTGATGAGGGTGCCCGGCTGCCATAGCTCCCCTTTCTGCCTGTCATGCTGAAGCCACGCCCCCCAGGTTGATGAGCACCTCCTACGGCTCTCCCCCTGCTCCCAGCGTGGTAGGACACGCCCCCACACCGGGACCACGTGACGGCCGCCATGCTCGGCACCCCCTCCGAGCGCCGCGAGCACCTGGTCCGTCGGAGGCAGAGGAGAGGCCTGGATCCCACCTCCAGGCGAGTGGGGCGTTGTCGGGTTCAGGCGGCTGCCGGTTGTTGCGGGCGCCGACAATGCCTCCTGGTCACCGCCCGCCGCCATAATGCCGGGTGTATTGGTACCCTCCCCCGAACTGGGAACTGGACTTGTGAGGCCTGACACTCCATGTGAAACAAAAAGGCAGAGATTTTGGTTTACTTGAATGGCCATTAAAGTGTAAGTCTACCCACCACCTCTGGGTTAGGTGCGTCCTACCTAATTAATTTATAAAGTATTTTACCAGGAAGGATACATTGAGATTTATCTCGTTTATGCATGTCTGGTGTTCAAAAACATTGTATTTCTGTACCTACTGTAAAAATACAAAGTAATACATGCAGGATATTAACAATAAACCACAAATAAAAAGATTAACACCAAAAATATATTCACAGGTGCATTCTGTATTGAGGTATGTTAATAGAGATCTCTTAAGTGACTTTAGACTGGGGGGAGATTTGATGGCATCTGGGAGGTTATTCCATAATTGCGTTGCTCTGTAGGAAAAGGAGGATCGAGACACTTTCTTTTTGTCTTGTGGTAGTGCAAGTAAGGTGCTGGTCCAGGATCGGAGGTTATAGGATGATGGAACTGCTGGGGGGAAGCAGTCTATTCAGGTAGGGTGGTAGCTTCCCAGAAAAGCTCTTAAACACCAGGTTGGAAAAGTGAAGGGTAACATCTGGATTCCAGCGACGGCCAGTTTAGCTCTAGGCTGGCCGTCCACCAGCACCGTAGTCAGGCGACCGACTTGGTCACCCGACTACAGCCAATGCCATCGGCCGATCATAATAACGTCACGTAATATTCATCATTCCTATTTTTGTGTCTTCCCCATACTCACTGTGTTGTGTGTTTTTTTTTTGTGTGTTTTGTTTTTTTCTTATTTCTTTCGTTCTGTCCTTTCACATTCCCTTTGAAGTGGACATGATTGCATCTTGCCTGAGACAATTAAGGTTTCCTTTTTTTTTTTTATTCCCCCTCTGACCATGCCATTTGGCAATGTACTACATCTAACACCCCCAACTGTGAGCCCTATGACTGTCCCTATGTTTTATTATATTATTCTGATCAGTTAGCTTCTATACCTGACGAAGGGAGGAATCCTCTCGAAAGCTTGTACTTTAAATGTAACGTTAGTCCAATAAAAAAAGGTATCACTACAGACTGCTATACTCGTGAGATATATATATATATATATATAATAATCTCAAATAAAAAGGATTTTTGCTGCAGATTAAAAAAAAATAAACTGTTGAATAAAAAAAATAAAATAAAGAATATTTTTTCCACTGAATCGTATGGGCTTCGCGAATGGTGGTTCTTATACAATGTATCTTTTCACGTTTCCCCTGCACACAGCGGATATACTATACAATGTATCTTTTACATGTTTCCCCGAAGCATGGAAGTTTAACTATACAATGCATCTTTTTCATGTAAACTTGTACCAGATCGTCCGATAAAATCAATTGAAAGGATCGCACATCTGTTGTAAACGTATAAAATCTTACGTCGGTGGTCGGATGCAGTGGAAGAGGGCTGATTCACCTGCATGTTGTAGGATCGGTCAGACGATATCAGATAAGCACACCATTGCAGGAATACGGACCCAGTAGAAAGCCAGCCTTACATGTCACAATGGTGGGTCATGTAGTTACAATGTAGAAAGTTTATGAAGGTGCGTCGCGCAGGGCAGCTGCATACACTACACCTCCAAGAGCAGCTTTCTAAGCAACCGCATATCTTCATGCTGCTTCTCAGCCATGCGAGAGACTGATGCTTTTATATTTATACCTTCACCAGGAACAATTCCACTTTGGGATTAAAAAGAAAACACGGAAAGAAGCAGCAGCAATAATGACCTGGAAGGGGATACAACAAAATATACATATGCAGAAAAAATGGTTTCGCACCCATTCCCTACCAAGGATGTTGCGGAAAACAGAAGTATCCAGCCCACTAGGGAATAGGCGCAAAACATTTTTTTCTGCATATATGTATTTTGTTGTATTCCCAGCCAGGTCATTATTATGACTAGGACTCCAGGAGGCGATACTTGCGGCGGCGGTTTGTTGGCACTGCCAGGTGTATTCAGGAGGGTTGCGCTGCATTACAGGGCAAGTGGCTGAATTAGTGCCTGCCCTCTAGTATGGTGCTAAAACAGGGTGCTAAAGGGAAACCTGCAGGTTTATCCCTGTTAGCGTCCCCGTTTTAGCGCAAGACACAATACAGAGCCCATAGAGTGAAAAAGTTTACAAAAGCTCTGGTTAAGTTTATACTTGACTTGGGATTGGGCCCCAAGTAATTACAAAAATCACAGCCAATAAATACAATAAATACAACATGGCTTCTACATCCATCTACAAACCAATGATGCGTGGCTACACCATGACAACCAGGAGTGTAAGCAAGTCACCGGGTGCTCTGTTGAGGTATCCCCTTATGCGGTGAATAAAGGATAAAAGTGTGATTAAGCAGAAGGATCTGGTGTGGCCTGTCTTCTACATCGATCTGAGAGGAAAGGGACAGGTGAGAGGTATAACACATAGGAGCAGGCGCTTTGAACAGCAGAACAGTTGCAGCAAAATAGAGAATTTTAATAAAAGTGGCAAATTTGTGTATTTTTCTGGGCAGTATTTTCAGCTTGAACAACACACCAGATTTTGCAAGTACAAAACCCCAAGATCATTACCACACTGAGCGGACGCTCTTTGGGTTCAGCTGGGCCTCTTCCCCAGTTTAAGGCTAGCAGCACACAAGCGTTTCTCAGAGAGAGGATGTTCCTTCCACTCTGTGCGCTCAGCGTACAAAGCGCAATCCCCCTATGGAGGATCGTGCTTTGTATCCCCGTCAGCGTCAGTCTAGCTTTTTGACGTCCGGTGGTTGGCCCTCCCAGTCAAAATGGCACAGACGCAGGGAAGAGCGGGCGCACAAAAGCATAATTGCACCTCATATGAAACCAGCCTTAGGCGATGGAGCACCAGGCGCTCCTTGCTGTGGATTAAATGGTACATTAATTGAAGTGTCATAGACAACAATGTTGCAGCTGTAGCAATTTTTTAAATATTTCGGAATACTTGACAAAACCCACGTGGATACATGGAGTATGCAGCTAAGGGCTCTCAGAGTCCTTGACATCCCAAAATAGGAGGTATGGGGTATATACATAAAAATAAAAAAAAAAACACCACCACATTGGAACACAGGCAATCTAATAGTCAATTCTATGGACAGCACCATTGGCACTCCAGATATGTTGGAACTACATTTCCCCATGAGGCTCTGCCAACCTGATGAGTGGATGAGAATCATGGGAGATGTAGTTCCAAAACATATGGAAGGCTAAGGAGGATGACTCCTGGATTAATGAAAAGACTTCTATATGAGCCATGGCGTCAATTCAATTGCATTTACTTACACTCCAAATCGCCAGCCATCTCCAGGGTTTCCATTCTGGAGATATCTAAATAATGAGAGGTTTGTGTGTCTTTAGAACCTCAGTTAGGGACCTTATTGTTAAGGGAAAAAAGGCTCTAATATGCAAATTGCAGCATTTATCTCATGACACACAGATTCAAAAGTAAAGTAGAAACCTATAAATACACAGCATGAAATGAGGACTAATGGGATAATAGCAACGATTATACCAAGATTTCATTAACCTCAAATGGTAACAAAATGGGGTATCACAGTCCTGGGTAAAAAAGCCCAATGTAATCTATACAATGTTGAATACGTTAATCATTCATTGAGCCGTTTAATAGTCCATAAATGAGGATAAGTGATCAAGTACTACCTGGATTTCACATTTATTATTAAGTATACATTTTATTGGCACTCATTTGAAGAGATAAAAATCAGCCCACTGTATTCCCAGTATTCTGGGCAAGCAATGTATGATGATAGATTAATGCCAGCACAAAGCGTGCTCTGAAGCCTGTCTTTATTCGAGTCATACACATGGCAAGCGGTGTGATGCTTACCTGTATGCCAAAATATTGTGCTGGGAGAATAGGTCCTGTATACCACCATTAATTTCCTGCCTACACATTGTAAATGCCCCTTAATAGTTTCATGATAAAATACGTGAAAACCGACTTTATTTGTATATGTGTGCTAGCTGAATTCTCTAAACATACAATTGTAACAAATTCATGTTCCATGGCTGCCCACCATTGTGTATAGAAGAGATGGTTTTACTTGAACGAGGTCCATTACCCTTACTATTTCAAAAACTTTAAAAAAAGACACTTACTTTTGCATATGTAATACTCTAATAGAGGGGTCATCAACCTCAGTCTTCCAGATGTTTTGAAACTACATCTCCCATGTTGCTCAAGTATTCATTAGATTGTCTGAGCCTCAATGGAAAGGCAGTCAAAGTTTTGAGAGAGTCAAAGTTGATGATCCCAGTTCTTCAATATGCGTTAAAGCTAGACAGTTATGGAAAATATCAAAGTACTTATTTCAGGATTTACAGTCCTTTTCTGTAGAGCCGATCCCACATTCATCTTCACCTCAATCTACCCCAATAAAACACCTGGTTGCAGCATCAAATGCCACATTAAATCCACCACCTATAATGAACATATAAAAGACCAAGAGGAGGATGGGGAGGTTAACAACTATACAAGTCTACTCACCATTCTCATGCAGACACTAGATGTTCTATCACATAAGAAAGCAAGTCATTTGGATGACACTGTTACTTGGGGGAAGAAAAGACAACATACAACAATGCTGTGTGGGTGAACTACTTGTGTAGCAGTAATATTACCCCATGTAAATCATTATGGCAAAGCAAAGGCGTAGAGTATACATAAATATCCTTTTTTTGTAAAACAGACGGTGCCCTATTCCCTAGTGGGCGCTAAAATAGACACGCCAACGGGGAAAATCTGTGCCTGTAGGTTTCCCTGTAGAGCCCCCATTTTAGCGCGATATTCCGGGACAAGCGCTAGCTCAGCACCTTGCCCCGGAATGCAGCATTAACTGCTGGGATACTTGTCGCAGCGCTTCCGTGACCCCACAAGTATCATCTCATAGAGTCCATAGGACCCCACGGAGGGTTGCGCTGCCGAGCTGCGAACTCTCACAAGATTGCGCAGGGAGACGGAAAACTACTTGTTCCCAGTCTCACTCTGCTCCCGGTGACAAGAGGTGCCAGAATGGTCCACCATTCTCACTGCGGGATGAAAGGAGAGTATAGGATATATGGGGGGGGGGGGGGGGGGAGAGAGATTACTACAGGATTCTGCAAATGCAGAATCATTTAGCACCAGCACCAGCTATTAGGAGTAGCTAAAATTTTGCTTTGTCCCTTGTTAAAGAACCTTATCCTGGCGATAACGCTTACACATCCGAACGTCAACGTTGGCATTCACTAGGGAATAGTGCCCACTAATCGGCAAAATTGTGCGATTGTGGGGAAAAAGGCAGCATGCAACAGGCCATTCTACGGCACACATGTGCTGTAGCATTTTTATTATTAAAAAAAATTCAAAAGTAAACATTTTATCTTCCAAGACCTCTTGTTTCTGTAACCATAATAACAAAACGGCCCCCCCGTCAGAAAATAGAATGCCATTTTTAAAAAAAAAAAAAAACAGTATTGTACATTTTTATTTTAACAATTATTTTGTTAATTGTTACTTTTGTTTAGTATAGGAAGAAAAAAAATCTCCAATATTCCCATTGGCATCCAAGCATCCATTGGGCTAAAAGAATTTGTAGCAATGGGGCAGGTTCCTGAAGACGCCGCACGCAGTATCTTGTCTAAGCAAATATCCTACTTACATGTCAAACGATTTGAAAAAAATAAAGTCTAATATTTCGCTGTTCAATCTTTCCTGAGCCACCAAAAGTTTAAACATTTTAAGTAGACAGCAGTTTGTCTGAAAAGTCCATGTGTTCCACTATTAGTACCAGCAGTCTCCAATGACGCGTAATGGTCTAATGTTCTCAAAGCATGCACAAGGAAACAAAGACGGCAGCTTCAGAACTCCTTCTTTAGATCTATGGAGGGGAAAATAAAAAACAAGGTATAAATCAGTAGAACAAAAACTAAAACAAAATGCACACTATAATATTACGAGGCTTTAGGCTGCAGGCACACAAGCATTTTTCAGAGCAACGTCCCTGAGAGAGGACGTTCCTTCCACTCTGGCTCCCGTGTGGCCACCTCGCTGAGCGCAGTTCGTGCGCTCAGCGTTACAAAGCTCGATCCTCCTATGGAGGATCGGCGCTTTGTAGTCCTGGCTGCGTCCGTTGCAGCTTTTTTGACGGGGAGGGCTTTTAACGTCCGGTGGTAGCGTGCACAACTAGTGCGTGCGCTACCCCGTGAGACCCTCCGTCGATCCATCACAAAGCGTGTGGCGAGAGAGAAAAGGGGAGTAAAATCACCTGAAAGTAGAAAAATAACTGGGCAGAAACTGTTAGCAGCCTCTGCGCAGTTATTTCAGAGTGAAAAAAACTCAATTTTTTCCCCTTCAAGAGTTTCCCCTCAAAACTAATTAAAAGACAAACAAGCCATTTGTGGCAGTCATGAACAGCTGAAGAGCAACATGTATTTTCTTTTCATACACCAGTGGCATATAATATTTTTCAATACAGCCACTCCCCACCACGACTAAAGTAACTTGGTTAATTTGTCATGGTGTTCAATGTACCCCCTCAGTTTTCCCAGTAGGCTAGAGAGGGTTTTCTGCTTCTCAGTTTTGCACAAGTTGCAAAGTTCGTACTGCACCCATCCAAATTGCTGTCCCCTCCATTTTTAGCTCCGAGTAATGTATTCGTCAGAATTTCACAAATTTAGCTGCTCTACAACTGAATAGTAGTTGAATATTAGTATACACAAATAGATGGTGAATCATTACATTTAACAGACATTTTATGCAATTTGTCCACTCCGTGTTAGTGGTCGCACTGCTCCAAGTCATAGACCGCCACTACTTAATTCCCTCTAAAACCAACATTCCTGCACACCTTTCCCTTCAGGTGAATGGTGCCCATTCTTTTAGCCCAAATTCTTTTAGCCCTTGGAGCAACCTCTCAGCCTCGGGGTCCTCTTAGACTCTGATCTCTCCTTCACTCCTCACATTCGGTCACTAACCAAATCCTGCTACTTCCACCTAAAACACATTGCACGCATCAGTCCCAGTCTTAATCAGGACTCTGTGAAAACGCACATCCAAGCTCTTATTATCTCCCACCTCGACTACTGTAACCTCCTTCTCTCTGGCCTTAGGAAATTCCAGAGTCTCCCTCTGCAGTCTGTTATAAATGCTTGTGCCAGGATCATCCACCTCACCTCTTTGTCAATCTCGACCCTGGCTCCCTGTTTCATTTGGAATCTAATTCAAAATATTGGTGCTCACGTACAAAGCTCTCCATAACCGCGCCCAACTACATCATCTCCCATATTGACAGGCACATCCCGTCCTGACCACTTTGCTCTGCCAATGAGCTGACATTGTCCTCTCCTTGTACCTGCACCTCCAACGGTCGCCTTCAGGACTTCTCCTGAGCTGCCCCCTTTCTATGGAATTCTCTCCTCCAGTAGAATTAAGACTCTCCTCGTCTCCCCAATCCTTCAAGAAGTCTCTGAAAACATATTACTTTATAGAAGCCTATCGGCTCACTCCATAATCACCCACTGTTAATTTCTTGCGCCATCTTTCCAACCAGCCCACATGCACCCCGCTACTTCATGTTCTCTATTTACCCTCACCCAGTGTCACCCCTCGATTAGATTGTAAGTTCTTGAGCAGGGTCCTCTCTCCTACTGTTTTGTGTGTAAAGCTTGTATGTATATTTGTTATTCTGCCTCTCCCATTGTGCACCGCTATGGAGCTTGTAACTGTAACTTTGGAGGATGTCTTGGCTGATCGGTTCAGCCCACCGAGTACAGTGGTTTAGTCCTGGCCAGACCAGAACCTGACACTAGGCTCAAGTTCCAGAGCTTTAGGATCTAGGTTCCACCAATTGATCTCTATGCATTCCAGCATTGAAAGCCATTGGATTGGTTACACACTCACTTTTTCAGCAATCACATGACATGCATCACCTCAAAGGGAACTAGCATTCCACGTGTGGACCAATGCTGAGGCAGCCCAGTGATGGTCTGAAGAACATTGTATATATAACTAAATGATTAAAACTGTATGGAAGGGGGGATAGGCAGGGTTAATGTTTAACCCTTCGGTTCCCGTTTTAACCTAATAGTATCCCTTTAAGTGCTCATAAAAGCAGGTTTGCACAAGTAATGTTGAGGCCTCTTTCATATTTTGTGTTTCTGAGGTTTTCCCAGTGATTTTGCTCCATTGTGAACTCCCCAGTTTTCGTACATATTATACACACCCTGTTAAAGTCATGCACTACTCACCGCTTCTTTTTAGCAGTTCACCTTTCCGTGACTGTTCCAGTTTATCTAGAAAATGCTCAAACACCTTTATATACGGGGCTAAGCTGGTTCTCTTGTAGTCTGAAACAAAAGATTGTAAGAGGTAAAACATAAAACCAAGAACTAACGCATTGCTAACAAACAGCACACCACAATGTGACATAATCCTGGTCCCAGGATTATGGTTATTATAGCTGCTGGGATTCACGTTATATATTTAAACAATGCTCACTTATTTTGCTTCTGAAAGGCAGATCACAAGTATAAGGCGAGAATAAGTGACTCTTGACACACCAGCTGTTGAAAAATCCAATTCCCCTTGCACAACTATATAGTAATCACCAAATTATGAAAAGACTTTAGTAAAGAAACGGATCCATTACAACAGGAAAATGGTTTACAGCATGCACTGCCATCAAGCGAATATACAGTGATGATCACCTCGCGTCCGGCGTTTTATTTCAGACTCTCCATCGCCAGGCTGGTCATCCTCATCCTCTTTTTTAACCACTGTATCCAACTCCCCGCATATTAAGCTGCGTTAGAAAAATATATGAATATAAAAAAAGTATAATAAACAGTTGGTATCATAATGCAGTGACTGGATTTTACCACACATCATAGTGTCGCGCATCTGACAATAAAGAGCAGGCCAGACCGCACAGGAAAATGACTCAAGGTTTCTAGATTTTAATCACCCAATAGAAATAATAAATTTTGACGTGACCCAAGCTGTGTGTATGAATTCTTTCCTTCCCCATCTCTGCAGTAGCTGGGGGTGAAAGTTCAGCCCCGCCCTCCCCTCAGCTCACAGTGCAGGAGGGAGGAGGAGCAACTCAGACACACATGCTCAATGCGTTTTTTTAAAGCTCTCCCTAGGTATAGGCACTGATTGGTTAGCGCAAACTGGTTCCTGAGGTGGGCGTGGAAAAACGCCAAGAAAGAAAAGCAGGTAAATATGAAAAAATATCATATTTACTTGCTTTTTTATACCTGCTGAAAGACACTACTGACGGATTCAAAAGGTATTGCAGGTTTTTAAAAGCACACTAGCAAAGTATGCATGTCCCTTTAAAAACAATTTTACTAAACAGGTAATGGCTTTATAACATGTGTTCCAGCATGGTCCAATAAAGTTATAGATGTTCTTTAATGGAGTTGGTACTGCGAGCAGCATACACGGCTTTCTGGGTTGTCAGAACAGACATGATTACTTTCTTTCCTGCCTTTATATACTACACTGCAGAGAGGAGAGGATATCCGGGATTGCACCCTGGTTAAAATAGCACAGAGCGGCTATATTGTCCGGAGCTAACCATTCCGACAGAGCCTGATTGCACCCCCTTCCCCTTCCTATCCAGATACACATTTTTTCTTTTATCAATATATTTACACGCTACCCCCAGAGAGTAGATAATCTCGGGTTTTGCCCAAATTTTGTTATGGTTTGAAGTGGCCATATATTTTTTTAAACCTTTTTAGTTTAGCAGTAAATACTCACCTTTTCTCCCTTGGAACAGAGCTGCTGCTCCTCTCCAGCTCAAGGTCTCCAAACATGGAAGTCACTGCAACTCCTACCACAATTTGTGTAGCGCACATGAGTTGTGAAGTGTATGCTGCGCAAACAGTGTATCGTGCAGAACCTTCGTATTCAAGTTACACAGCACCTTTGCAGAATGATGAATTGTTGCTGCGTGCAGTCCTAGGCTGCAGTCTCCCAGAAGAATCGCACTGCTAGTGTTCACATGCTGACCTCATCAGTCCCCAAGTTGGTCCCCAACAGGCGGGATATTCAAAATCTAGTCTGTAGAGTGACAGTTGGATGGGCAGAGGAAACGTCCACACTTCAGGCTTATATGCAAAACGGGCCTGGAGGTGGCACAGTCTGACCACTTTAAATTACCATAGAAAGTCTCTTTCAGTACCAATGATTATACATGGTTTTAAGCTGGGTATCCCAGCAGGGTTTCCTAAAGATACTTTGTCACCCTCAAACTTCCAAAAACACAATACATCTAGTATAGATTCTGGGTGCTGCGTGATCACCACATCCTATAACATATTGTGGACATTAAGCGACGCATAGCCATGTTACTTTCCATTTTAATTTTAAATACGAATTTTGCTCACAATAAACTGGATAAAACAAAATCATCAATTCAATGTGTGTCATCTGACTCCACATTTTGTTTTAAGAAGATACTCTTAATTGGCCTACCTTATTGTTGGTACAGAAAACGGATCAAATTTATCCAAATTTTTCAAATCTATGGGAACCGAAATACGACCTGGAGGAATAAGCAAGAAAGGCGGATCAGCGTTCATGTGCAATCATCGGTGGTGTGTGGCTTCACAATGCCATGTAACGGTCAGAAACGAAGCTCATGCAGATAAAAGGAAACCGAAGTAATGATTTACAGATGTCACATTGTTTCTCTTACCCGTTTACCATTTGAAAGTAAACAAATTACTATAGAATTACATATCTCTACTTGTTTACGTTATGCTGAGCCTTTCACTTTTTAAATGTCAGCTTATATACATAGGTTTACAAACAACAAGGTGATTCTAGACCAGAAACACCCTACACGGTGGCAAGGTATCACAATCCACTGGCCTAACCCACCAGAAATCTGTAAATCTACTAAATTTATAACAAACCAACGCACCGTAGTACGAGGAGAGTCACTAAAGGGATTGGGTCCCCGTACAGATAAACTTTATTAGGACATCATAGACCAAGACACAACACAAACATAAAGACAAAAAATTGGAAGTGAAAAGTATGGGTCCAATGTCAAACAGGTGTATAAATCAACATCATGCAAATCGTCCCAAGACAGTTTGGTCACTCAATAAATGCCCACAAAATAATGAATTATAGGGAGTGATAACATTAACCACAAATTACAAAATAAGTGGCAGATGCGGTATACATAGCGGAGATGAACATTATTTCATATGTAATAAACTCCCAAAAGATTCACCGACCCAACAAAAAAACCCAGCAGTATAAACGGGGATTTAAATGGCACCCCAGCAGTTAAAAACAGCATGAGGCTGTCGATACGCGTTGGGCTTTTGTTTGCTATGTATTGGTCTTAACACTTTGTTGTATGTGTTTTTAACTGCTGGGGTGCCATTTAAATCCCCGTTTATACTGCTGGGTTTTTTTGTTGGGTCGGTGAATCTTTTGGGAGTTTATTACATCTGAAATAATGTACATCTCCGCTATGTACACCACTTGTTGGCTAGAAATATATCTGCCACTTACTTTGTAATTTGTGGTTATCACTCCCTATAAATCAATTGTCTTGTGGGCATTTATCGAGTGACCAAACTGTCTTAGGACGATTTGCATGATGTTGATTTATACACCTGTTTGACATTGGACCCATACTTTTCACTTGCAATTTTTCGTCTTTTTATATTTGTGTTGTGTCTTTGTCTATGATGTCCTAATAAAGTTTATCTGTACGGGGGACCCAATCCCTTTAGTGACTCTCCTCGTACTATGGTGCGTTGGTTTGTTGTAAGTTCAGGAGATTTATATATACATATGTTAAAGTATAACATTTATGATTCAGTTACAGGCAAACCTCTTTCAAGTCAATTTGCACAGCAACCATTTACCATCATTAAAAGACTGCCGTCGAATCATTCTTTTTAAAGCTTTGTACTTAAATGCTTTAAAAGGAGAAAGACTTTGTTTTTTCTTCAGGAGCCCACACATGCTTTAACGGTCCCATGGCTATCCTTGCACAACAGCTGTTTTTGGGAGCTGCAGTTTCAGTGTCAGCGCTCTTGACAGAAAGATGACAGCTGAATCCAGAACTCTAAGCACCTCTTACTGTGCAGCCTCACAGGACTTGTATGGGCAATTCAACAAACTGCAACACATTATTGTGTTGTTTGGGTGGGTCAGTAACTGGGGTCATGAGAGTTCACCAATGTGATCACATATGGCTGCCATGCAGCGCTGCGGAATATGCTGGCGCTTTATAAGTAAAGACTAATAATAATATATGTATTGATAACAGATTAATATATCTCCGCTTAAAACTCTAGATGCAACATCAGCAAAAGCTACATCAGAGTATACAGGAATCAACTCACTATTTTCACAGATTCCTACACAACAGGTGTTACTGGGAGTTGCAGTCCCAGACACTTTAAGGCATCCATCGCACTTCCAGCAACAGCCCTCTCTACTGAAGGCTCACTTGCAACCACAAAATATGAAACGTAGAAGTTGATCAGAGTTCTGGTTTTGCCATTCTCAGGCCCGCAGGAGTGAAGCTCATACATTGTCTCAAATTAAATTTTTAATTGTGAACACTTACAGGGTTATTCGGAGAAAGGTGAAACTCTGGAGAACTTTTGGAGAATGAAAATTCTAGGTCAAAATAGCTGATTTGGAAAGGGGGATAAATGGGAGAATTTTTCTGGTTTGGCTATTTTGACCTAGAATTTCCACTTCTCAAAAAGTTCTTCAGACTTTCACCATTCTCTGAATAACCCGGCTAATCTCCCCTGTTGCAAACCAAATAATAAAGGAGTTAGAACAGGTGTTATTTGGACCACTGCTCCCCCCCCCCCAAATGCTACATAACATACTTTAGGTTTCAATCACACTTCAGATTTCTACCTGTTTTGGGGTGTACACTGAATGGACTCTTCAGCAAGTGATTTAGTCCTTTGCTGACATTGATATCCAGACGTGGATAGCAATACTGTAACATGATTTCCGAAGCTGCATGGCTGCGTTTCTTCAATTCCTACATTTGAGAAGACGAGATACTCCATTACAAATCCCACGGAAAGTAACCTGAAAATCATGCCGTATATTTACACATCTTTGCGGCGGTACTAAAAAGACGGCATGCTTCAGTTGATGGAGACCCCATGCAGCAATATATCAAATGTTTGAATAAAATAAAATAAATATATTTGATTCATGATTGCAGCATTTCATACAGCAAACCTGGTGATTACATTAGCTTATTACACCAACACCATTTCTACAGGCATCTTTGTGGTGATACAGAAAGCTGTACACAAATATTTCCCCAGTACACAGGTTTCAATTTGATGAAACCAAGCAACAAGCATGGACCACAGGATTTCACCCTTCAGTGCTTGTTCAATGGAGGAAACTAACAGTAACATGTGTTGCTTCAGTATAGGACACATTGGGCCCTATTCCCTACCTAACGCTAAAGGGGAAACCCTGCACGTTTCCCCTGTAGCGTCCCCATTTTAAAGCGAGATTCCGGGGCAGGCGCTACCTTGGCACGCAGTGCAGGGACGTGCAGTCAGGGGTGGCAGGGCCTCCTCTGCCATTCCAGTAAATTAATATGCTCAATGTGCTGTAATGACATGTATGTATATTTCATCTGTAAATAAAATGTTATTCATTGAAAAAGGTTTTCATACTCATGGCTACACGCTTCTCTGTCCTCAGCTTTTTTTTCTCTCCGTACTTTCAATTTGCATGCGCACGCGTGTTTCACTACACAGACAGCAGGGGCAGCACTGAGCCAGCATAGCCTACGCAATTGGCGCAGCTGAGCGCTACGCTAATTGCGTAGCTCAAGCTGACTTCCTGGTTCTACACTCTTCAGTGCTTCCAGAGGCACTAAAAGCAATTGAAAGCTTGAGCCAATAGGAAAGCTCCATTGGTCTCAAGCATTTCTTTAAAATAACCCCCCCCCCCCATGGGAGGCAGAGCCTCATGGATTGATTGACGCAGGACAGTCATGGCAGAGCTCAGCAGTCAGCATGTGTGTAATAGCACCCTCTATTAGTCAGTATTGTAAGTGACTCTTAGAACTGTAAAAAAAAAAAAAAAAAAATCCAAACTTTACTTTATAAATAGTGAAACTCTATTCTCCCATAGAACAATAATCAAATGCGTAAATTGCGACTGCGTAACCCTGTGTATATCTGGCTCTGATACTAGCCAGTGCCTCACCAGCCACTGACCTCACCGCACGTCACTGACGCAGTGATACTTGCAGTAGCACTTTGAGTATCACCTCCTGGAGTCCATAGAGTCCTTCTGGGCCGTGAGCCCTGTACTGGAGGAAGACTGGGAACTATTTGTCCCCAGTCGAGGTGGGTCAAGCCACTGTTCTCGCCCCGGGATGAAAGTTGAGTATCGGCATTATGGGGAGGGTATTTTAGGGGGAGCTAAATGATTTTGCAAAAGGGCAGTTAGCACCAGCCTTTAGGTATAGCTAAATTTTGTGCATCGCTGCAGTAATTACCATTAGCACTTTCTAATACTTTACATCAGGGGTCAAAATTTCCACTCGCCTGCTCGCATTTTGCGAGAGGAAATTAAGTGCAGGCGAGTTGGAAACTTTGTATCAGATTCAGACCTCCGTCTGACAGGCTGTTCAGAAGGGAGCTTTTGGCCCGCCTCCTCCCTCCCCCGGCATGAGAGCATGCAGACTCGGGATCAAAGCATCGGGAGTCTGGCAGGAGTTTAAAAGCCTGCCAGACATTGAAGGACACACAGCCCGGACTGATAACAAAAAAGTCTCCACTTCAAAAACTTACGTCCCCAGGTACAAGGGGAATGTGAGGGAGGGGCTTCCATGGAGACAGGAGAGGAAAGGGAGACAGAATAACGCAGGCACACTGCCTGTTATAAGCATGTTATTTACTGTGCATATAACACACAGGGATTGTTAGGGAGGGGAAGCAGACATTCTTCCTAATTAGTGACAGGAGATGTGCCTGCATGCATTAGAACAAGAGAAAATAAATTATATATAACCCCCCGCCCCTCCAAACTGGGACTCTTGCTCTTCCACATTATTACCCTCAGCAGCTCTTACACACACCTCCCAAGTGTCCTCATTTGTTAGGGTTAGTCCCTAGCTTGGTAAAATCTCTCAACGGACTTAGGTGTATAACACCAACATTAAGGCCTGGTTCACACCTGGGTGTTTTACAGCGTGTTCCTACGTGCTGTAAAGCGCTCAAACACTGAAATCCCATTATTTTCTATGGGCATGGTTCACACCTGAGCGTTTTAGAGCGCGTAGGAACGCGCTGTAAAACGCCCTACGCCCAAAGAAGTATAGGAGCTTCTTTGGGGCGTATTACAGCAATAGACTTCAAAAAACACGCGTTTGATGTGCGTTTCTAATTGTCAAAAACGCTGATAAAACGCCTGACAAAAAACGCGTAAAACGCGCATGAGATACACTCAGGTGCGAACCCAGCCTTAAAGCCACTCTATTACAAATTACCCCATTTTATCCCTTTAAGTAATTGGGTAGATCCTGCTGACAATATCTGCCCAATTAGATATTTTTTTGGGGTATGAATACTCCTTTTCTCTCTTGGCGCGCTGCTCCTTCCCTTCAGCTTGGGGCTTTAAAAACACAGACATCCCTGCAACGTCTAAAGCAATTTATGTAGCACACAGATCGTGCGTTGCGTACACTGCGCAAACTGTGTAAAGCTCAGAACTTGCTTATTTTATGTGTGCAAATTTTACATTGCCTGCACAGAATTATGTGCTCACACAGCATATCCTCAGCTGCTGTTTCTCACAACATTCGCTGCGGTTATCATTTTGAGAGTGGATGATGACAGCACGCAGAGCATCTTTTGAAGGGTAGCTGGGATAGGATGCTTACATTTTTGTTAAATTTATTTTTCACGTCAGGACAAATAGATTGTCACAAGTAGATTTTTTTTCTATATTTCCACATCCCTGCACTCCTGCCCTGGCGGTTCTCAACAAGTACCGGCCGCACCCTGCCTGCCTATTGTCTGGGTATGCAGACGTCTTGAGTCTGATGTCTGGGTTATACATGTATCTGTGGTCTTGGTATACATGTAAGATTGTGATTCTGGAGATGAATTTTTTTTCCCTAAGTTTATTAAAAGTTGAGCAGCTACACTTAATATTTTGTTTGCATTCTCATTGATGTTAAAGCAAAGTAAAAATATAGGAAAATAAGTGCTTATGTCAACCTCGCTGACGGTGTTCCCGAGTGTGTCTCGGGGTTAAATTTCACTGCTGAAAGCGGTAACCCCGAGCCACACTCGGGTTGTATACATCACCTCTCCGTGCGCTCCCTCGCTGATCTCTGCAGTCTCCTCCGGCGATTGCACCGTTTTACTTCCTGGATTCCTTCTCGCGAGGAGGAAACCAGGAAGTAATGAGGTCGCGTTCACGGAGGAGACTGCGGAGGACATCGAGGGAGCGCAGGGAGAGGTGATGTATCCAGCGGCATCCCGAGTGTTGCTCGGGGTTACCGCTTCCAACATAGGAATTTAACCCCGAGCTACACTCTGGGTTAAAACAAAAATAAAATTGAGCGCTTGGGGACAAGAAAATTTTAAATAAATAGACCGCCAGGGAGGTTAATATTGTTATTTATTTTTGTAACTTTATTCTGAATAAAACCTTTACCAGAGTCATTTCAGAATATAATTTAAAAGGGTGTGCTTGGGGCGGAGTTACGGGCAGGGTAGGGGTTAGGTGGGACAACTGGTGGCGAGTAACTCTTAAGGCCTGGCTAGTAGCTTTGGACTTGAAATTTTGAGCCCTGCTTTACATATCCTAACGCTAATTACTGATTGCGCATCCTAAACTTAACATGGGAAGCGCAAAGTACAGTAAGCTTGCATAGACTAGCGCAATCACTGATGCGCCAACAGACTTTTTATGGGTTGTGTTAGGGATGTAATGAGGGGCTTGCGTTAAAGTCACTTATATTAGTGTTGAAGCTTACTCATCCGAACGCTAGTTAGCGTTACCTGGGGAATAGTGCCCTTTGTGTCTGAATGCATCATCGCGGTGTGTTTTGGTTTGTGCCCTAAAAGGGGCTGATCAGCGTATATAGAGGTTACATATATATTTAAAATTGTCAGATGCTTAGGCTAATGTCAGATGAACACAGTCTGAGCGCACTCTGCGTGCGTGCATAACGGACAGACGTAGTGACGGAAGATACTGTAGACACCACACTGTCCGTTTTTTTTGACGGACGTAGAAAAAAAGGGGGGGGGAATATGGGAAACAAAAGTGATTAAAATTAAATGAAAGGTACAGTCAGCCAGACCATAAAAACCTCTCTGAGCATCGGGGGTACCGATCCCGGGGAGGTTAGAGCGTGTTTTGTCTTCTAACCATTTAAAGGTCTTTTCTGAAGTGAAGTCCCCCCTACTACGATGGAGGAAAGTGAGGTTGTCATGGCTTGGCAGAAGTCAAGATGACGAATTTGCCTAAATTGTTATATGTATTTTGAATGTTACCTATTTCTGTACCTCGGTCCCTTCTAAACTTGCCTCAACGGGACATCACCTCCTATATATGGAATGGGAGGCGTCCACGCATCACGTTTAAGGTCCTTACTTCTTCCCCATAATATGGGGGCCTTAAATTTCCTCCTGTGTTCGCTTACTAAAGAGCGGCCGTTATAGCCTCTTTGGGCAAAACTTTTTATACAGGTCAGCCCCTTTGGACGTATATATAGTCTGTTTCAATGCCTAACCATTCTTTTCCATGTCTACTCCTTACACCCCCTAAATCCAGGCCTCCTCTCCCGACTGCCCTTCATATTGCTAAATGGTATTTTAACACTTGGGACCGCCATGTCCGTACCCTCACCTCTCTCTACCCTCTGTCTCTAGCTACTCCTGTGGGAGCCCTGGTCTACGTGATCCTCGTCAACCCTAAACCACGGATCCAGGTGGGGTCACTCATGTGTTCCAGTTTATTCAGTCTTCTCGGCTTTCTTTTGCTCAATTGCATGTAAAATATGGGACGCCTTCTCTAGGTTCTCTGTCCCATCTCCAAGTAAGATCCTACATTAGGGACAACGGGGCTAATAAGCTTGCTCTCCGTGGGTGTCCCCTTGCTTTCACCCTTCAATACTTTCACTGTCTAGTCAGAGTACTAAACTCCTCTCCCTATGCTACACACTACTGCTGACTGCTCACAACTCTCCCCGCTGGCCATGTCAAGTAACTTGGGAAAACAAGCTCAGCCTGACTCCTGCGGCGTTACAGTGGGACCATATTTTCTTATTTGACAAAAGGTGCGTCTCGCTGTATTTCCCTGTTTGAAACGCGACGTAAAGTGCTGTATAGGAGGTACTTGGTTCCCACTAGAGAACGTCACTTCAACCGCATGCCACTGACATCTACTGGCGCTGTCTTGCTATGCGAGGTACGATGCTGCACATATGGAGGACCTGCCCTGCGCTCCAACCTTTCTGGCTACAAGTGGCGGCATTTGTAGACGAGGTTTTGGGCACTGCAGTCCCGTTCTTCCCAGAAACCTACCTACTGGGAGCTCTCCCTGAAAGCGGTGAGGAAACTCTCATGACAACGTGAACTTTTCTGTATCATTGTCTCCTGTTTTCTCCTCATCGCTAGACTATGAAAAAAGACTGCGCCCCCCTACCCTCCCTGGTCCTGATGGTTTCTGATTTGGCCTCACTCGATGAGTCCGCCCTGAAACATTTCAACCTTATCCCGCCGAAACAAGATCCCTGGTCACTATGGGGAGATCATTTGATCCATAGCACCGTTAAAATTCAGGGGCCAGCCCTGCCGGTTCCACGTCCCTAATACCCTGTTCTACTATCGCCTCGGAGCCCTATTGTCTCAGCGCACATATTGCCTATTTGAAATACATGCAATTGTTGGTGTCTGTTGTTCATGCCCTCTGGTCCCCCCCTCTTTTTCTTTGTTTATACACATACAGTTGTGTTCAAAATTATTCAACCCCCACTGAAATTGAGTGTTTTGGCCAGTTTGACATGGATTTTGATCAGTCATCTTACTTACAATTAAATCAAAGAAACACATGTAGGTCAGACAAATATAACATAACATTTATAATGAAATAACCACAAATGTCTTTTCTGTGCTCACATCATTATCAGTTTTATTCAACCCCCAAGTGACATTCAATCTTAGTACTTAGTACAACATCCTTTTACAGTTATAACAGCTTTTAAACGTCAAGCATAGCTTGACACAAGTGTCTTGCAGCGATCTACGGGTATCTTCGCCCATTCGTCATGGGCAAAAGCCTCCAGTTCAGTCACATTCTTAGGCTTGCGCACTGCAACTGCTTTCTTTAAGTCCCACCAGAGGTTCTCAATCGGATTTAAGTCAGGTGACTGTGATGGCCACTCCAAAATGTTCCAGCCTTTAATCTGCAACCATGCTCTAGTGGACTTGGAGGTATGCTTGGGATCATTGTCCTGTTGAAAGGTCCAACGTCTCCCAAGCCTCAGGTTTGTGACGGACTGCATCACATTGTCATCCAATATCTCCTGGTACTGAAGAGAATTCATGGTACCTTGCACACGCTGAAGCTTCCCTGTACCTGCAGAAGCAAAACAGCCCCAAAGCATGATTGACCCCCCCCCGCCATGCTTCACAGTAGGCAAGGTGTTCTTTCCTTCATAGGCCTTGTTCTTCCTCCTCCAAAAGATAGCGTTGATCCATGGGCCCAAACAGTTCTAATTTTGTTTCATCAGTCCACAGAACACTATCCCAAAACTTCTGTGGTTTGTCCACATGACTTTTGGCATACTGCAGTCGACTCTTCTTATTCTTTGGAGACAGCAAGGGGGTGCGCCTGGGAGTTCTGGCATGGAGGCCTTCATTACGCAGTGTGCGCCGTATTGTCTGAGCTGAAACTTCAGTACCCACATCTGACAAATCTTTTCTCAGTTCCTCAGCAGTCACACGGGGACTTTTCTCCACTCTACGCTTCAGGTAGCGCACAGCAGTCGAAGTCAGCATCTTCTTTCTGCCACGACCAGGTAGCGTTTCAACAGTGCCCTTTGCCTTGAATTTGCGAATGATGCTTCCTATGGTCTCTCTTGGTATGTTTAACATCTTTGCAATCTTCTTATAGCCATTGCCCTTCCTGTGAAGAGTAATCACCTCTTCTCTTCCTGGACCATTCTCTTGACTTCACCATGTTTGTAACCACACCAGTAAATGTCTAGAAGGAGCTGAGTATCACAGTCATTTTAAAGCTGCCTAATTGGTGCTTATTATGCTTTATTGCTGCTCCGTGACATCCACAGGTGTTTTCAATACCTGATTGAAAACACTTGAATGAACCTCTGTTCTTCATTGTTGTAGTCTTTAAGGGGTTGAATAATTGTGTCAATGAAGAATTCACAAAAGAAACATTTACTACTGTATTACAAAACCAATTGATGTCATTTTAGTTGCATATGGTTCTTTAAAAAGTCCTTGTAGGATTTCATTCTGAATACAATTACAAATGTACCCTAAATTCCCTAAAACCCTTTCCAGCATTGGGGGTTGAATAATTTTGAACACAACTGTATATCTATTCCCCCCCTTTTTTTCCCCTCTTCTCTTTCCCGTTTTCTTTCTGTTTCCTCTTATTTTGAAATTGTTTCATTG
The DNA here is from genome assembly GCA_009667805.1 of Leptobrachium leishanense. NCBI lineage: Eukaryota > Metazoa > Chordata > Amphibia > Anura > Megophryidae > Leptobrachium > Leptobrachium leishanense. The sequence goes on along the minus strand of RXON01004165.1, from coordinate 58,962 downwards.
AATGATATTTTCCACTAGGAACTTGCGATGTTCAGTTTCTCATGCCGTCCTGATGAGCACTTGTTGACAGATCACGCTTCCTACCATCACGCTTGATAACTAACTGCTTTCCCCCTTTTATGTAGGATACTGTTCTCTTTTTCCCTTTTGTATCCCATTTACAAATCTTGAAATAATAAAAAAAACTCTTGAGCGCCAACGTGATGGACGTCGCAAATGCGCTGCGTCTGACATTGTGTCATCACGCACACAGGCGGCTATGCGGACGCGGCGCACTCTGGCGTTTTTACGTAGAGGCCTAAGTGGCGTACGTTGCCACCTGCGTGGTGCGTGTGCACTTCGTGTTTTGGGCTCTATTGATCACAAAGCAATGCTACAACGGACATTAAACTGTGCGGCGACACGGACGTGATGACTGCATTCGTCTGACATTAGTCTTAGCAGTATAGGAGTTGCACATTAGCCGATTCCTTGTTGAAAAGCAAACATCACATACATTAACCCCTTAACCCTTTCACTGCTGAGCCATTTCACGTCTGTGTGCTGAGCTGTTTAAATGCGATTTGAAGCCACGTTTTATTATATGACCCAGACATATTATATATTTCGTTCTTTCCGGCAGATTCAGAATATATCATTAGTATATGTATACATCATGTCCTGTCTGTATATTATAACAAAAAATGCAATAAAAGTAGAATTCTTAATCTACAGCGTGTAAAGTGGTCCCCCCTCCCCCCCATTTTACCATACGAGCCTTTGCGTTTATATTTTCTATAGGCTGCGCTTGTTAAAAAAATTAGAAATGGGGACTCGTTACATTTTTTGGGTGGAATTACGTGATTTTTAGCAAATGCCCTCATAGAAAAAAATCATTAGTGCAGCATAATTTTTCACATTATAATTGAAATGTGAACAATATTGCTGCAATAAAAATAGCACAAAAAGTTTTTTTTTTTAATAAAAATATTTTTAATTATCTTCTATTACTTTGAAAATGGTCATGTTTGGTATCATTTGTAAGGCCATGCTCTGGCTCTTCAAATGACACCGAGCATGGCCCTGTACCTACCACCGTTCTGGAGATATGGAGGTTCAAATGAACCTATCTCCACCAGGGGGATTTCCTTGGGAAATCCCCGGGCAGCTAGGGGTTCCCCGGCTAACTGCGTCATCGTGCCATGCACGATGTCAGGTGCTGAGGGGGGACCCGAAGGTGGAGCCGCCATCCAAGACCCGGTGCCTCAGGGATTAAAGCCAGGCACCTCTTAAAAGGAGAGACTCTCCCATTTTAAGCAGTGCCTGGCTTGTCCTTGTGGGACCTTCCAATTAGAGAGGGATCCGAAAGGATCACCCCTCCCTTTCAGGCAATCTCCCGGCATTGCCGGGGGGGGGGGGGGTCGCCTGAAAATTACATCACACAAGCGCGATGTTGTCATTTTACGCAGGGAGGCCCATAAATTCGGTGTCTGACTATGAGGAAATAAGAACGCCATGGGATCCCGGACCAAAGAGGTATCTCTCTGGCCCCCCGCCGAGCGGAAGACGTGTGGGGAACGTCCTCCACATACAGTGGGAGGCAAATGAGGACGTTCCCCACACGTCATCCGCAGTGATAGGGTTAAGGACCAATGACGTAGTTGGTTACATCATAAATGCATTGACTTTAACCCATTAGGACCAAGGGTCTTTAAACACTGGGTGGTGCACGTGCTGCCACAAGGCAAAATAACATGTTCTGTTTGAAATAGGATGCCATTTTGTTAATAAGTTAAACTGGTCAGGGTGCGTAGAGTGTTCCTTTAAATATGAGGAAAACAAAACTCCTTGGAGACATATACTGTACTTACAAAGTCGTTACATCTTCTCTTCAGCTTCTGCCAACGATCAGCAGAAGAGCGTGATTTTTGGAAATCATCTTGAATGTCCGCACGAACTGGTAAGCAGGAAAAAAGGTCAAGGAAAAAACTAGATCCTAAACATTAATTATTGTGCGGAGAGAAATTAATTCTATATGAAATAATGCAATATTGTGGGAGCCGTGACAAGGTCTCTATAGCATTTTAAAAAGGTTTAACCCCTTCACGGAAAAAGCTGACTAAGACGTACGAGGTGAAAATAAAATAAAAAAAAAGTTTGCTTGAAAGTTTGAAACTCTTTTTGCATAGAACTACTGAACGGAAAGGTCTGGAATTTACATAGAAGATCCAATGAATGATAATAAAAAGGTCTGTTACAGAAAAATGAAAAAAGCATTAGAAAAAAAAATATCGGGAAAAGAATTTTGACAAAAAAAATCCCAAAAAATGCCTAAAAGATCCTAAGAAAATCGAATTAATGAGACTTTTTACAATAATAAAGGGTTTATTAGATATTGAATTAAAACTGTAATATTTTTAACATTGAAGCCTATGGGATTCGCCTGAATAAACCTGATGAATAAAACCACTGAACGGCAGTGCATTTCTCTGACATTCCTCAGCTGTTCGATGTTCTCTGAATAGATGAACCATTGCTTCTCTATGGGGATTTCACTGCCCTCGAACAGGCACCGTAGGTGTAAGCAATTCACCAAGATTTGGCGAATTGCCCGCTCTCAGAATAGCCGAATGGCCCCGTTCGTTGAATTTCAGTGTCCGGTCACATTTCGGGGCCAGATCGGCTCTCTTTGAATAACCCTGTATGTTTTTATTTTTAAATGACAAGTTATATTTTATTCTTATCCTTGGTACAGACTTGAGCCCCCTAGTGGAGGCTTGTGTATTGTAGTTCTTTAGACAAGACCTTTTGGTCTAGAGCAGGGGTGAGCAACCTTGGCTCCCTTATATTTTGGGAACTACATTTCCCATTTGGCTCAGTCAGACTAACAGGCCAAATTTTAAGGATTACCTTGAGGAAAGTCAGACTGAACCTCCAATCACTGAGCATCAAATCATATCACTTGTGCTGTGCTTCAGATATCTGGAAAACCTGACCTGTTAGGGGAACTTGAGGACCAGGGATGGGAACCGATGGTCTAGGGCAGTGTTTGCCAACTCTGGTCTTCAAGTTCCCCTAACAGGCTAGGCTTGTCAGATATGTGAAGCACAGCACAGATGATAGGATTTGCTGCTCAGTGATTGCAGGATTACGTCTGACTCTCCACAAGGTGATCTGCAAAATCTGGCCTGTTAGTGGGTCCTGAGGACAGGTTTGGGAAACAACGGTCTAGGGTTATCCCCTTGGGTGGACCCCTGTGACAAGAACTCCTGATTTTTAGCCCCTTTTATTTGGGTCTATATGTTAATAGGTAAAATTCAAAACTAATTAGAATGTCTAACTAATTCAGCCCCTTAAACATTCATTTTCTTAGTTTATTATTAATACCAATTTTCGTACTTTTAGAGCGATATTTCTCCATTATGACCTAAACGCACTTACCAGAGCCGCGTTCAATACCTCAGCCGCTGCAAGTGCTAAGTTAGCAACTTGCCATTGAACGCCGTTCAACCGCTCAGCAGTGCTAACCTAGCACTTGCAGCGACCCGAGGAGATGCTGCGAGTAGCTGAGTGTGACGTATTAAAGACGGCCGCCACCATGAAGCAAGTAACAATTCCGTACAGCAAGATGGCCGCCGCCACGAGTAAAGTAATTCCGTACAGCAATGTTAATTTTGAGGTTTTTGTTCACCAAAGCACAAAATATTTATTTATTATTTCCCCCTGCACAGACATATATTACAGTTCAATTTATATATTGTTTCAGAAGTAAACATAACGTTTATTCATTAAAAACTATCATTTGTGGTGTGTGCATACAAAACGGAATTGTGCTGACTGCTTCTCTTTATTATATTTTGTCCGAGTGATCCGAAAAACAATCTGAATTTTTCATTAAGAAATCGGCCATTTTGGATTCAAAATTTGCATCCAAAGCGTTCAATGACACTGCTGCAGCAAACTGAATTGCTGCGCTGCAGCAATTCAGCAGCTGCTGAGGTATTGAACGGGCCTCTGGAATTCTTGCACCAGCTTCTCCTGTGCTGTGCGTGTTCAAATAAGCATAGTAGTGCTCAACCCGTGTATAGTCTCCGGGCTTATCGTTTAAGTAGTAATAACTCAATAATCATAACTAAACTATAGCTGTGCCATCAGAAAATACTGGTTTTGACATACTGAATTAATTTAGGACAGGGGTTCAGCAAACTTGGCTCCTGTTGTTTTGGGAACTACATCTCCCATGATGCCAAGTCACCCATTAGTCTGACTGAGCCACGTGGGAAATGTAGTTCCCAAAACAACAGGCAGCTAAGTTTGCTGACTCCTGATTTAGGATATGGAGAAGAAAAATAAATAAAATCAATCATTAGGTCTGTCTCTTTGCAGACATCATTTTAACAAGAGAATCAGTCACTGTCAATCTGAAATAAAGGATATCATCAGGAACTAGGGCCAACACTTTTTCCCAGTGATGTTTGCTCTCCAAGATGTCCTGGTCCTCCAAAGCATATTGATTAAAATACATCTCCACTATATTGATGGACCTCCTGCAAGTAATTAATCAAGAATTAAAAACGTGTTATTACTCTTGCACAAAACCGCATATTACAGTCAAACCTAATTACCAAATATTCTGTATTATAAATTTTCTGAATTACACTTTAGTTTTTCCAAACATTTTACATTAAAACTGCAAATGTACTGATCAAAGATTCTCTTGAATGACACCTCCTGTCCAGACATCAAAGGTCTTTATTGGATGAAAAGAGAAAAATAAAATAAAAATGACTCCTTATCTCACTTATCTATATGTGAACTGCATAAATAAGGAGCAAGTTGCAGCCTGAGCTTAGGATCAACACAAAGTTAAAAGGGATCTGAGACACATCTGTCCAAAACAGCTAATAGTTGTGTTGTCTATAAGTAGGCTGCTGGACTGTTTCTTGGCTCATTGATCATAATGAACAGGGATTAAATGATCAGCAGACAGGCTCTGCAGTAGCAGACGTTTGTTAGATAAAAATCCACCAAAAATTTAAGAATTTAGGCTTGATCAGTTTTAAAACGTACATTTTGCTTATTTTTACTGGATTTATTCGATCACTGATCCCATTCTCTTTTCGAAGAATAATAAAACTCTTAAGTGCACTGGAAACACGTGTTCAGTTACAGAAATTTTAGTGCATCCTGGTTGCTACGGCAATAGAATGCCATAGAAAAACAATCTATGGATAACTTGAATTACGTACTTGATAAATGGGTGAATAGGATCCGAGAGCTGGACTTTCTTTATTGAATCTTTACCTCCCTTGGGTGGAAAAACAGATATGAAGGATAGAAAAGCGTTAGCAACATGTTTCTACAGGAAATCAGACCAAAGAAACAAAAACAGCGCACAAATAAAGTTTAGTGCTATGAAGTAGAAGACCAACGTCTATGAATTCCAAAAAAGGAAACAGAAATCATTAACGTGAACCTGTACCAGCCAGATTCACTTTCAGGAGGCCTGTCATGATACCGCATCTGTCATAAAGATCAATGCATCTTTTGATTAGATATCACTGACTGTACCTACCAATTCCAGTGTCGCCATGCTCACTCTGTGGGAATCACATGCAGGGTTATTCAAAGAGAATCTTCAATTCGGTGTGATTTGGCAATCCCATTTCAGCGACCCTGCGGTGTATTCAGCAAGCACCACAGGGCTGTCGAAGTGTAGGGAAAAGCTGCCGCAAACCTGCCGAACACTCAACGCAAAAAAAAACAACGTATGCTTGAATGTTTGAAAAGTGAAACGCTGTTTGCAAAGAAACTACAGAACGAAAATGTCTGAAATTTACATCTGAGATCCAATGATAATAAAAAGGGCTGTTACAGAAATAAGAAAAAATGGATTAACCCCTTAGTGACCGGGCGGTTTTACACAAATCCATCTTTTAGTGACCGCTGCTGTTTTTACGTTTCTGCGCTGTTAGTGTTTAGGTCAAATTTTCCTCCTACTCGTTTATTCAACCCACACATATTATACACCCTTTTTCCCGCCATTAAATGGACTTTCTAGAAATACCATTATTTCCATCATATCGAATAATTTACTATAAAAAAAAAAAAAAAAGAAATATGAGGAAAAAAAATGGTAAAAACACACTTTTTTGTAATTTAATCCCCAAAATCTACAACCACCCAAAACGACCCCAGCTAAATAGGTTTAAAATTTTGTCCCGAGACTAGAAATACCCAATTTTTACATGCGTTTGCTTTTTAACCCCTTCACTGCTGAGACAGTTCACCTATGTGCGCTGCGCTCATTCTGACCATTTTGTGCTATTTATTTTTAGATGACAGCCTAGGTCCTATTTAATTAAACTCCCCCCAGACAAAAAAAACTTTAAAAAAACATTTTTTTATTATTTAATTATTTTTTTATATTTATTTTTTTAAAACCAAACCTGGTCATGTTTGGTATCATTTGAAAGGCCATAACCATCTAGCTGCCTTGGATCGGGAGATAAAGGGATCCTTAGGATCCCCTTATCTCTACATGGCAGCTAGAGGGTTAACTGGCCCACTGACATCCTCACACATATGGTGAGGTTGTCAGTGGGTGGGGGGGACCTGGAGGCTTGGCTGACATCCAAGATGTCAGCCCCCCCTCCAGGTTTGAATCGCGTTTTGGCGCCAATTGGCGCCGCAACGTGATCCGGCGGCGAAATGGTTAATGCCATACACCGCTGGAAAGGGGAGGCTCTCCCCTCTCCAGCGGTGCAAACGGCATCTCCCTAGCTTCAATGGTTGGGGAGATAGAGGGCTCCGAAGGAGCCCCCCCTCCATTGAAAAGCATGGGGACGCCTGCTGATGACGTCACCACGCAGCGTGGCGACGTCATCAGCCTCACCTGCCCATGTAAATCACATGGGCAGGCTTCCTCCCTGACAGATCGCCGTGGGATCCGGCGAGGGAGGTGAGTATCGGACGGGAGGGGGATTAGGCGCCGCTGACGTACCCTGTACGTCCGCGGGTCTAAGGGAGACCCGAGTTCAGGACGTACAGGGTACGTCAGAGGTCCTTAAGGGGTTAAAAAAAAAGGTTTTCAAAAAAATCCAAAAAAAATATCTATAAATAAAAGACTTTTACTGCAGAATATTATAATCAACGATTAGATATTGAATTACAACAGGAATATTTTTTACATTGAAGCTTATGGGATTCTCCTGAATAAACCTGTCAAATGAAACCACCGAATGGCAGGGCATTTCGGCAACTTTTCACTGCTGGTTTTTGTTCTCTGAATAGACGAAGCAATGCTTCTCTATGGGGATTTCACTGCCCTCGACAGGCACCGTATGTGCAGGCAATTCGCCAACATTTGGCGAACTGCCTGCTCTCTGGATAGCTGAATGGCCAGGAAAGGTAACCGTATGCTGATTTTCAGCGTTCGGTTACCTTTCGCCAGCAATTCGGATCTCTTTGAATAACCCTGATGGTCTTCAGGTGTGACAGTGCGACGACTTGTCAGTCAGCATGCAATGAGGCGCAAGGAGAGCGCGGATTGCCATCCTGTAGGATGGCTCTTTCACTCGCCCCGGGAGCATGACTCCAGATTTCGGTGGCAGCAAAATTTTGAAAGTAAATTGCACAAAAATTTCCTATACTTGTGTTAGCAAAAGAGTTAAAACACATATACATAGGGAATGATTCCCTGTCAAATGAGCCCAACGTAGGTTTTGCTTGGAGGCATTTTAATGCATTCAAATAGGTTGCTAGAGTCGCTTCACTGCCCGACCCTTCCTTTTACAGTCAATTTATAAACTGTAATAACATAAAATCCTTCTTCCATTTCAGTTTAAAGCGTCTCAGGAAAAAAAAAAAATAATAATAATTTTAGTCACCATTTCCTTTCCCCACTGCAAGCCCTTTAAATAATTTTGACAAGGAACCCCCATACAATTTACAGTCTATATTCTTTACCTTCACCAAACTTAAATATTCAGCCACAGCTGATCTCTCCGCTTGGGAAAGCTTCCTCGCCAACTCGTCACACACCCAGCAGTGAACACCTCTCCTGCCAGAGTAGACCCACAGACGGTGTTGGAAGCCAAAGTCATCTACGAACAGAAACGTATGAAAATGATATATTTAGTGTTCAGTCACATGTGGTGGTTTTCCCACAATTGAAATACAAAAACAATTAGGTAATGATACTTGTGATTGTTGTAACAAGGAGGTCTGGAGCGCACGTTGAGCCACCAGCCGGCTGCAGTTAACCAAGTTAGGACGTCATAAATGGGAGGATGGTTTTAAAGATTTTTGTACCAGTTGATGAAGCCGCAACAGAGTGAAAGGCGTTCTAGTCAGTTATTTTACTAAATATTTTCAAGTTATATATCACAACCTTGTGCCTGCTGTTATCACTGGGAGATGGTTTGGCTTTTCCATAAAATCTGCATTAGGGCTGCAACTAACGATTATTTTCATAAATCGATTAGTTGGCCGATTCATCGGATAAAAGAAAAACATACGCAAATCGCACACTTTTCACACACAATGTACACAAGCACCTGGTCACAGTGGTTGATTGATGCTGTATGCGCTGGCTTAAGCCCATGTCTGCTTTCTCCCCAAACTAACGCAGCTACAAGCGCTCAGATAGACATGATGATGTCAGCACAAAATCAGGGTCAGAAGGGGGGGGCACTCCACGTAGCGTGACCACTTTAGCATATTAGAGTGTCCCTTTACAATAATTTCATTAACCCTTTCGCTGCTGAGGCATTTCCCGCCCCTGTGCTGAGGTCATTTTTACCGGTTTTGCTCATCATGTTTAAACGTGTTTTGAAGGCTTATTTTAGTATATGACCCAGACATATTATATATCGTTCTTTCCGTCAGACTCGGTAGATTCATAATATGTCATTATTATATGTATACGTTATGTCATGTCTGTATATTATAACAAAAAATGCAATAAAATATGAATTTAATAATTTACAACGTGTAAAGTGGTTTTTTTTCACATTTTAACATGCGAGCAATTGCGGTTATATTTTGTATGGGGTGCGCTTGTTAAAAAAAATTAGAGATGGGGTCTCGGTACATTTTTTTTGGGGGGAAAATTACACGATTTTTAACAAACGCACCGCATACAAAAATCGTTAGTGCAGCATCATTGTTCACATTATAATTGAAATGGGAACAATATTGCTGCATTAACAAACCAAAAAAGAAAAAAAAACTTGTTTATTTTTTTTTTATAATTTTTTTTTAAGTATTTTTTTATTTTAATTTTTTTTACAAACTTCTTTTACAAACCTCAGAGCTCGGACACCAGATTTGAAGGCAGCCAGTGATTTTATCTAGGTGCACCGGATCACCTATCAGCCTCAGCCACCAGGCTCCAAATAGCATAAAAATGTGGTGGTTTTATTGGTGTCTGATGAAGCCACTTAAGGCGAAACGCGTATTGGTGTACTGGTGATTAATATTTTATACTTTTACTATTAGTTTTAATAAAACCACCACGTTTTTATCCTATTTGGGGCCTGGGTGATTCACATCTACCAAGGAGGTGGCTGAGGCTGATAGGTGATCCGGTGCACCTAGATAATATCACTGGCTGCCTTCAAATCTGGTGTCTGAGCTCTGAGACACCAGTAAACGTGAGTATCATAAATTATGGTACATTTGCACTTTTATTTTAAACTCTGCTACACCATATATGACTTTTGCTTTTAAGGGCTACAGAGGACCCCAGAAGCAAGCACAGATCCTGCAAATATATCACCACCAGAGCATCCGAAGCTCCAACTCTGCCACATTTTCTCTTCATTCTGTATCACAAAAGGTGGAAAGGGATATACCACCAAGTGGATGTGAGAGGCCGGTGACCGCAGAGGGGTAAAAGACCCCCCCCCCCACCAACATTTGAAAGGCCACACAGACACCTTACACATTCACAGAAACACAGACACCTTACAAGCTACTAATTTTCATATTTTTAATTGATATTACGCTATATTTTATGTTTGATTTTATGCCCGTTTTTACTTGTCTGAATTACTACCTCTCCAACACCACCAGGTGGCACCAAAGGGTACAGATTTCCTTCTTCCATCAAGATACTATTACTGTAGATACTCGAGTATACCGCTAGATTTTGGTGACAAAAATTTACCTTAAAATTGGAGGGGATGCGTTATATGCGAGACATCTGCATCGCATGTAAAAAATAAAAAAACTTGCCTTGCTCTGGATCCCACGTCTCCCGGTAGTCTCGCTGAAGTGAATGCAGTCTCCCTGATGCTTGCAAACACTTCAGGAACTCCTGGATTCGGGAGAGGTGGGATCCATCACGGCCAGAGGCCACGCTCGGTTTAAGCCAATCATTCACCTCGCTCGCCTCAGCCAGTCATCTAAAATCGCTAGTAAAGACGACGGGTGGCCGGCAGCTTCATACTTAGTAACAACTACAATCATTCTAGAGCAGAGCACCCTGGCCTGAGGGGTAGCCTGACTGTGTAAGAGATCCTGAAAGGTTTTTAATTGTTTACCGGTACAGTAAAATTTTGTTCCTCGCGTTATAGTTCAGTCGTGAGTATTCTCTCATTTCCATAATAAATCTCTATCCATCACGTTATATTCGGGTATCTACGGTACTGTCACTCACATTTTACTGTACATTGTCTATATTACTAGCAGTCTGCTAAAACCCATTCCATTATTTGCATTTCCTGGGATGCTGTTTTTGCTGCCAATGTCACTCAAAACATAGCCTTTGTATCCAAGCCCCTACTTCTGTGCCTCCCATACCTTTGCTTCATCATTTTTCACTATACAAAGTATTTTTGGACAGCCTTAAGGTTGCTTTAGTGTCCCTCTAAACCATTTTTCACAGCACCTCACCAATGTGCCTGGACCACTATTGCTTTTTTTTGTGTTCCCACTGAAAATCAGTAGAAATCGAGGACACCAAGTGAGAGCCCACCTCCTCACAGACCCTCCTACTCGAGCTCCAGTGGTACAGTAAATAAAGGAAAAGTGGGCTACCAAGGTAGGCGCAGGCAGGCACTGTTCATTTAGAACAGGTCGTTGATGTTACAACAATGTGACGTTTCGGCTGCGTGATCTTAAATCAAGAATGAACAAGTGTTCTTACAGGGCCACTGCTCAGTTAGCTGGCCGCCTGTGCAAGGGCTTCCACTGAAGCGTTTCAAAGAGACAAAGGGAAGAGTTAGCTAGACGCTGTTCCCTTTAAAATAATTTCATGAACAAACTGGGGGGGGGGGGGGCTGGAGAGTTTGGGCAAGAAACTGCACCCGAGTGTGGGAGGGAGTTTGGGGAAGGGACCAGAACAAAAGGGAGTGATGGCAGCAGAGACTGTGGGGTGGTGGCACTGGACTCCAGCTCCAAGTAAGAATAAAACACCACCGATACACCTCCTGTACACAGTGAAAGTACCCTGGGGTTTGTGTTATAGTTCTGCTACTGTTGAAAACAAAATAAAAAACGAGTTAGTTAATTCTGACATAACTCTAAATCGAAATCATACCAAGTAAAAGCAACCGGCACATCTTCTCCAAAGTAGCGTCTGAAGTCATTAACATTTAACTCTGACTCTAAACAGTGTGCTGTACATAGACTGTTTAAATTGACCGACAAATGACAATAGTTGTCAACTATTTTCATTAATCAATTAATTGTTTCAGCCCTACGGCCAAATGTTTTATTTATGGTACACGAGTTGTGACTTTTAAAAGGACTCTCTAATTAGTATAAAAGAATGGAAGATGGTAAAACATATTCCACTGCTTGATGGTATAAGAGTTGCCAAATAGTCCTAATGAAATCACATTTTGTTTGAGTGGCACAATTATACAGCAAAGCAGGTGTCACCAACCTTGGCCCTCTAGGGGCCCTCTTTACTGCGCATGTCCTATACTTAACATTGTGAGCGCAAAACGCGGGTACGCAGATGGTATTACAATCTATTTTGCGGTAATTAGTATTACCACATAGCCTTTGCGCGCATAATTTTAGCAACTCCTAAAAGCTGGTGGTAACAGCAAATCTGAACGACCTGGCCGAACCCAAATACACCAGCCCATAAAAAAAATAAAATAAATGCAAAGTATAGTTGCCCATTCTATCTCATACCAAACCAATAAAATGGAAAAGTTGTGTGTGCATTGCTGCAGCATATATGTTCACATTGACTTTGGCAGGCGCAATTTCTTAACGTGAGATAATTGTGGTTCTTAATTCTGATTGGCTGAATTGCGTGAAAAAACAGACCGCACACTGTTTTTGGCGCGTGTCGGTACTGCACGAGCATTGCCGTGCGTTCTGTTTGCGCGTGTTATTGATCGGCTCATGAAAAGACGCGCGAGGATTGTTATTCCAGCGGTGATTTGCGCACAAAACGTAACGCTTAGTGCAAATATCTACGCTTTGCTCGAGAATTTTTGCGTGAAGAATGTAACTAGCGGGGGCGTGGCCGGCTGTCTAAGGAAGAGGACGTGTTTTTGAGGAGCTCCGCACGTCCTCTCTTATTTGGGACATTAAGACGATTCTGCTTGTGGCATTTTATGCAGCTTATGATTCCTGAAAGGCTGGCCACCGGTTTTGAGCACTCCGGAGACCGTTTAGTCCCCCCTCCGGACCGGAGAAAGCTCTGGAGCTTCTTGCATCGTGGCTGAAGTGTGAAGACGGTGGCCATTTTGGGGCCTATCTCCTGGATGACTCGCAATTTCCCTGGACTGACCGCTCCCACCCGGCCTGAATCCTTAAATGGAGACAGTGGAGACACAGGGCCCGTGTCTCTCACATACCATGACAGACGGTTCTATGGGGATAGCGGTTGGGTCTCCGGGTCGATGGCTGGATGGAACCCCTCCCCCCGCCGACGGTGAAGACGCAGTACTCTCAGGCTTGGATGCCTGCTTACTATGGCTGGCGGCGGAAGATGCAGACAGCCCTCTCACCAAGGGAGTCTGGAGGCAGGTGATGGTCGCGCTGAGAGGTTGCAGGGGAAGACGGATTCGAAGAGGGCTGCACTTGGGTCGTTCCTGCCCAGTACTCTGCTGAGACCTGCCTGCTAGCGGGCGCTGCCGTGGGGAGCTCCGTGACACACTGTGGACAGGAGGAGATGCCAGTCCGTGTATTCTGGCCCCGGAGCCTACCCCCGAAGGTGAGTGCTGGAGGAGGACGCACACCTTGTATGCCCCGAGGAGAGACGGGGACACCAAACCCGAAGTCTGTGACCCCTCGACGGAGACTCGGAGCAGAAGCCCACACTCCCCGGCTGGCTGATAAGAGGGTGCGGAAGCACCCACTGGGCCACGAGTGATTTTTCGTACGCAGGCTACAGCAAGAGCTACACCCAAGCGGAAACGTGTGAAATCGGTTCGGAAGGTAGCTACCCGGGTTGGTGAGATGCGCACACAGCAACATCGAGTAGATCTACGGAGGAGAATTGGAGATCGCAAAACGGTCTGGGCTCTCCGCGGATATAACCCCCAGCTAGTGGTTAAGATGGCGCGGATGTACGCACCGAGGTGCCGTGAGGTTATGCCCCAGAATTATTTTCTTTGCCGAGCCTACCCATCCAAGGACAAAATGAATAAAGAAGCTCCAGAGTCCACGATAGATTTCAATGGATTTAATCCAACAACAGAAAAAAAGGCAACGTTTCGACCATGACTGGTCTTTGTCAAGCCTAAAACACAATGACAGAACAGGAAATAAATAGCACCACAGACTGGTTAAGCAATCAAACAATAATTGCAACCAGTCCGTGTATGCCAATCCAACAATTAAAAACAATAGTCTACAATTGAATACATCAATTAACATATTAACTTTAGTAATTATATATACGATGCTTATTAACATACAATAATTGGCGATGAATTGTAGAGCAATGCCTATGAGAAAAAGGAGAGACTGAATAATTATGCATGTGAAGGGAAGGGATTACCCCTCTACTAGTAAACCTAAGGGAGAGAAAGGAACAGATCTATCTATCATAGAGAGATAACGTAACATATTTATAGAAAGGGTGAGAGATCTGATTCTCTATTAAGACCATGTGGGAAGAGAGTGTTGAGATGATGGATCCAATATAATTCCTCCTTTTAAGTAATTTTTCTCTGTCCCCACCTCTTGTTAACTTAGGCACCTCATCGATCACCTGATAACGTAACTGTGAAATATCATGTCCACAACGTATAAAATGTTCAGGACTGGGAATTCAATCTTTTTAGTCCTAATATCAGACCTGTGTTTGATGAATCGATTTTTAACTTTCTGAGTAGTCTCGCCCACATATATCAACCCACACGGGCATTTCAATAGATACACCACGTATGCAGAATTACAGGTAAATATAACCTTTGATTTTGGACTTCCTCCCAGAGTGTGGATGGACAAAGGAATCACCCCGTATAACTGCATTGCAGCAAGAACAATTTAGACATGGAAAAGTTCCATTCCTGGGTTTACCAAAAAGGGTGTTCTGCCTGTGTCTTGTCCAAACTCTGCTTTAACCAACATCTGTCGAAAAGATCTCCCCTTCTTGTATGACATAAGTGGGATGGTCTGAAACTCTGAAATATCAGGGTATGCATCCCTTAGGATGTACCAGTATTTACATAAAATATTTTTCACTTGTGAAGTATGGGTTCCATATTTGGAAACAAATGGAATCCTGCCACAGCTTTGGCGTCTCTGAGGAATTATAGGTTGATTAATTCTGGTACTTTCTCTACTCAGAAGTTGTCTCGGGTAACCCCTGGCTCTAAACCTATCGATCATCTCCTCGAGCCTCTTGTCCCTACTTTCAGGCAAATCAACTACTCTATCAACACGCACGAGTTGACTCCGTGGGAGAGAGTTGAGTAGTGTAGGTGGATGCGCACTGTCATATCTTAGCAGGGAGTTCTTATCGGTAGGTTTTCTGTAAAGATCTGTCATTAATTTGCCATTCCTTTTAACCACCAAGGTATCCAAAAAATTGATTTGTGTAAGACTGCATGACATAGTGAACTTAATGGAGGTAGATCCGTTATTAAGTATACTGAGAAATTCATCTAATGTATCTCTAGTACCCTCCCATACAAAAATAGTATCGTCTATATAGCGAAACCAATGATGGACATATTGAAAAAGGTCGCATTTATAGACTACATTTTCCTCAAATTCAGACATGAAGATATTGGCATAGGTGGGTGCTACGTTAGTACCCATAGATGTCCCCCGTATTTGAGTATAAAATACTCGATCAAAGAGAAAAAAGCTGCCACCCAACACCACATCTAACAGATCCAAAAGAAATTGTAATTGATTATCAGAATAACCCAGTTCAACAAGAGCATGTTTCATAGCATTTATACCCTCAGAGTTCTGTATAGACGTATACAGGCTGGTGACGTCAAGACTGACCAAAATACTGTGATCACCCACAGCAAGTCCACGAAATTTGGTAAGAAAATCACCGGTGTCCAAAATAAATGATGGAATCCGCTGTAGATAGGGTCGAGCCACCCTGTCCAAAAAAATGGACAGGGGCTGAAGACCGAATCCACAGCAGATACAATAGGCCTCCCAGGAGGCGCAATGAGAGACTTGTGGATCTTGGGCAAGACATACAAAACAGGTATTAAAGGATGTTTTTTCACAAGGAATTTCGACAGACCCTTATCAATAATCTGGTTCTCAAGGGCATCATGTATCAAGGTGGAAATTCTACTGACAATCGCTGCCGTGGGGTTTCGCTATATAGACGATATTATTTTTGTATGGGAGGGTACTAGAGATACATTAGATGAATTTCTCAGTATACTTAATAACGGATCTACCTCCATTAAGTTCACTATGTCATGCAGTCTTACACAAATCAATTTTTTGGATACCTTGGTGGTTAAAAGGAATGGCAAATTAATGACAGATCTTTACAGAAAACCTACCGATAAGAACTCCCTGCTAAGATATGACAGTGCGCATCCACCTACACTACTCAACTCTCTCCCACGGAGTCAACTCGTGCGTGTTGATAGAGTAGTTGATTTGCCTGAAAGTAGGGACAAGAGGCTCGAGGAGATGATCGATAGGTTTAGAGCCAGGGGTTACCCGAGACAACTTCTGAGTAGAGAAAGTACCAGAATTAATCAACCTATAATTCCTCAGAGACGCCAAAGCTGTGGCAGGATTCCATTTGTTTCCAAATATGGAACCCATACTTCACAAGTGAAAAATATTTTATGTAAATACTGGTACATCCTAAGGGATGCATACCCTGATATTTCAGAGTTTCAGACCATCCCACTTATGTCATACAAGAAGGGGAGATCTTTTCGACAGATGTTGGTTAAAGCAGAGTTTGGACAAGACACAGGCAGAACACCCTTTTTTTGGTAAACCCAGGAATGGAACTTTTCCATGTCTAAATTGTTCTTGCTGCAATGCAGTTATACGGGGTGATTCCTTTGTCCATCCACACTCTGGGAGGAAGTCCAAAATCAAAGGTTATTTTACCTGTAATTCTGCATACGTGGTGTATCTATTGAAATGCCCGTGTGGGTTGATATATGTGGGCGAGACTACTCAGAAAGTTAAAAATCGATTCATCAAACACAGGTCTGATATTAGGACTAAAAAGATTGAATTCCCAGTCCCTGAACATTTTATACGTTGTGGACATGATATTTCACAGTTACGTTATCAGGTGATCGATGAGGTGCCTAAGTTAACAAGAGGTGGGGACAGAGAAAAATTACTTAAAAGGAGGGAATTATATTGGATCCATCATCTCAACACTCTCTTCCCACATGGTCTTAATAGAGAATCAGATCTCTCACCCTTTCTATAAATATGTTACGTTATCTCTCTATGATAGATAGATCTGTTCCTTTCTCTCCCTTAGGTTTACTAGTAGAGGGGTAATCCTTCCCTTCACATGCATAATTATTCAGTCTCTCCTTTTTCTCATAGGCATTGCTCTACAATTCATCGCCAATTATTGTATGTTAATAAGCATCGTATATATAATTACTAAAGTTAATATGTTAATTGATGTATTCAATTGTAGACTATTGTTTTTAATTGTTGGATTGGCATACACGGACTGGTTGCAATTATTGTTTGATTGCTTAACCAGTCTGTGGTGCTATTTATTTCCTGTTCTGTCATTGTGTTTTAGGCTTGACAAAGACCAGTCATGGTCGAAACGTTGCCTTTTTTTCTGTTGTTGGATTAAATCCATTGAAATCTATCGTGGACTCTGGAGCTTCTTTATTCATTTTGTGATTGTTGGGGCTGTGGAGCAAGAGACCCCCACTCCATTTATCCACTTTGGGTTCTGCATTCGGGCACAACTTTTCACGTATACCCATCCAAGGAGACACAGAGATCTGGACAATCCTGCATGTACCTGCCTGTGACGGTCCAGCCTCCTTTGTTGGACACCGGCTGACCTTATTTTGCCCTCTTCTTTTTTGAGACACCCCTCTTACTTTCGATACCCCCTCCTGAGTGTTTTTATTTAGCGGTTGCTGCATCGCCCTGCCTGCCAAATGCTGTTTGTCACTGATCCCCAGCTGGGGACGCTTTCGATTCCTAGAGACAGTTTTATTTTTTTTTTCCTCTCATACCCCCTTCCACTGAGTATTTTGTCGCCATTGCCCGAGTTTTAGATGAGACCCCTCTACTCGAGGATGTTTTTTTGTTCCCCCCCTTTTTCTTTACGACCCACCCCCCCCCCCCCCACCTGCAAATGTTCTGATCCTGCGTGCGAAGACGCTTTCGCATTTTTGATGGCCGGTCGGCCTATTTTTTTTTTTTTTTTTTAACCACATCATACCCCCTCCCTTCCCCTCCCCTTCACTGATCACTATTATATGCTAAGACCCCCCCATATCGGGAGATGTTTGCTATTTTTCATAAGTGATAATTCTGCTGTTGTTGGTCCTGCGTGGCCCTTGCTTACATTTGTTTGATTTTCTGCTGACTTTATTTACAAAATAAAATCTTAAATTGAAAAAAAAAAAAAAGAATGTAACTAGCCCTAGAAGTTTTGGAACTACATCTCCCATGATGCTCAACCCCTCATTACGTGGTCTGAGCTTATGCTTCATGGGAAATGTATGGCCAAACACTTGGGCTATATTTGAAAGCTGGTGCTAACTTACCCAGAGCTGTTGTAAACCTAACGACCCCATAGACTAGAATGGCTCTGGTAAGTTTACAACAGGTCTGGGTAAATTAGCACCAACTATGTAATATAGCCATTGGTGTGTTGCTGACACCTGCAATAAAGGAAGTATCAGCATGAAATAGGATTTGACACAAACTGAAACTCATTTCACATAAATCTGGCTTCCTGTTCTAGGACCTGAATACTTTATACATACCGTGCAATGCTCTGTCCAAGATACGTATAGCAATTGTCATCAGGGTCCAGCATTTATTGCAAATGTCTGCAGAACTGTAAAGACAAAAGGAAAAACCTTAAGGATAATCCTGAAAAACATTATCCAGATTATTCATTCCTTTAAAACAGGGGTCAGCAGCCTTGACCCTACATCTCTCAGGATGTTCAACCACTCAACTGGTTGGTGGAGACTCAAGTGAAATGTAGTTCCAGAACCTCTGGTGGGCCATTATTGCTGAACCTGGCTTCAAAAAAGTTCCTATGCAGACCCATAAATCAATACACTGCGGCTAGTGTGTCCCTTTAAAAAGGCTAATAGTTTTCAACTTGCAATTAAATAAAAATTCTAGCTTTACCTGCAGCATCTACGAACATCATCATAATCGGTCATGTCGATATCAAAGACCAGTTCTTTCTCCTGCGCTTGGAACGTTCCTGATTTCACAGCATTGTGTTGGCTGGGCTGAGGGACATAAAAAAAAATGAAACTTTAGAAAGTAGAATTCTGGCACATCTATCAGTCACCCAAACCTGGAGGCCGGTTGAGCAGGTAGCTCAGCCGGCCTCCAAGCTGAGGTGAGCCCCCACATGGCTGGGCCTCCAGGCATACTCCCCTACATCCACAAACTTTGGCCCTTAGCTCCTCCAGCGGTGGCAGTCCTCCTGCATCCAGTTCCCGCTCTCCGCCAGATGCCCCCGGCAGGGATGATATCACGGAGGTGGAAGTCTTTGACCATGCAGACAGCCGGGTGTCAAAGGCTTCCGCCTCTGTGTCGTCATCCCTGCCGGGGGCCGCCTGCTCGGGCCGGGCCTCCAGGCCCTGGTTCGGAGGACTGATTTTCTGCAGATTTTTCCTTTTGGTCAAAAAGTACCATCTTTGGTCGAAAATTTCAGTGGCTGAAATTTTGGTGCATCCCTAAAATATAGTAGCAATCAGCAATGCAACAGCGAAACTGAGAAGCAATGTTTTAGATTAAACATTACCTTATGTGAATATACAGCTCCAATGTCAATCTTGTAAGGGTTCATCTTCTGCATCTCCTTCTCAAGCTCGCACTGGTTGCTGAAAGACTGGTACCTCACATAGATGTCATCCTTTAAAGTGAAGCTAAACTCGCGGTTCTGAAAGTATGTTTTCACAACTAGAACAAAGGGAAAAAAAATAAAAAAATTGTGTTTTAAAGAAGCACGGCTAGCCGATATCTTTTCTTTTATACTACTTATTTGTTGCAAGGAAGCCCTGTAAGTGCTGCAATCCTATAGGGCAGCGATGGCGAACCTTGGCAACCCAGATCATTCTGAAATTTTGTGTCCCATTTTGCTTAGTCAAATTAAGGCTTCTTGAGCACCTTGGAGATGTAGATCAGAAACACCTGCAGGGTTATTCAGAGAGCATGAAAAGCAGGAGAATGACTGGAGAATGAAAATTTTTAGGTCAAAATGGCCAATTTGGAAAGTGAGATGAAAGGGAGAATTTTTCTGGTTTGGCTATTTTGACCTAGAATTTTTCATTCTCCAGTCATTCTCCTGCTTTTCATGCTCTCTGAATAACCCTGCTGGGGCTCCAAGGTTCACCGTCACTGCTATATGGATGCCCATCATCTATCCTATGTAGTACATACCTTGACGATGGACCTTTGACATGGCGTTTACATGAAGTGCAAGCTGACATGGTCCATGCAAATCAAACGTTTGCCTTTGCACTATCATTTTTACTTGGCAACTTAGCTAATAAGGTGAGAAAAGAGCAACATCTCAATATAATTGCAGAACTCTACCCTAGGAAATGCACCAGCAACCGATCCCATGGGTGTATTTTCAGTAGAGACACGGTGGCATTTTATTATATTTAGATTGACACTGAATCTGGATAATACTCCCTTCCTAGTGAATGCTTATCATATGGGCCGAAACGTTACTATACTGGCCTCAAATGACACCGCATCAGCTCTTACTAAACTAAGGAAGAAAGAAGATCTGACTTAGATGTCTTTTCCTCTGCTAATCATACAGTTACAGGCATGGCCTCCAGGTGTCACCCTTGCTGCCTGACCATTCGGCTATCATTGTAAACCCTGGCTCTGTCCGGACAGCCCTCTCATCACACGGCCAGGCCTCCCAACACTTACCGCCGCCGTAGTTGAGCCAGCGGAAGTACTGGTAAAAGGGAAACAGTCTCCGGTAATACAGAGGCAGCAGATCGGGCAGGCTGGCCGGATCATAGTTTGACAGATCCATAACAACACGCGAGGAGAACGGGAAGACAGCGCCAACACAAACTACGCGGGAAAAATCACCGTCTCCCTTCGATGACGTCACTGCGCCGGAAGACCGCGCGAACAGGCTTCAGGGAGTTGTAGTTGCTTTGCAGGTTAGTTTCAAGCACCAGCGTTGTTTCACTAAACCAGGAATTTACTGATTCGATCTATCTAGTTGAGAAGAACAGCAGGACTGGAAGTGCAGCTGGAAGGAGTAGTGTTTATTTTAACCTAAATATTAGGTAATCTCTTATTTTAGTGTCTTTTACTAAGACCATCAAGCCAATTTGGTATTTTAGCGTCTTTTATTCTTGGTGCAGCTGCTGTGAACTCAATATTTATACAATGTTGCAAGAAAGCTTTGAGTTTCACACTCCCATGCCAAGTTTTGCTTACACAACAAATTCAGTGCTATAGGCTTCTTACATATGTCATAGATTTTTTTTTCTGCATGTATCTATCACACAAAAATTATCCTAAATATCTGCTGTTCTTAACCCCTTCACTGCTGAGCCATTCCACCTCTGTGTGCTGAGCTCATTTTGACCTCATCATGTTTAACCCCATCGTGAGCAGGCGGTTTTACAATTATCAGTCCGAAAGTACCCACTGCTGGTTTTAAATTTGACTCCTTAGGGCGGTTTTACGCAAATCCTTCCTTTAGTGCCTGCTGCTGGTTATACGTGTCTGCGCGGTTAGTGTTTAGGTCAAATTTTCCTCTTACTTGTTTAGGCAACCCACACATGTTATACACCGTTTTTCCCACCATTAAATGGACTTTCTACATATACAATTATTTCCATCATATCATGTAATTTACTATTAAAAAAAATTAAATATGTTGAAAAAATTGTAAAAAACACACTTTTTTCGTAATTTAATCCCCAAAATCTACAACCGCCAAAAAAGACCCCGGCTAAATAGTTTAAAAATTTTGTCCCAAGAATAGAAATACCCAATTTTTACATGTTTTTGCTTTTTAACGCCTTCACTGCTAAGCCAGTTCACCTATGTGCGCTGAGCTCATTATGACCTACAAAGCTCTTACTAACTCAGCTCCCCACTACCTGTCCTCATTAATCACCAAATACACCCCAGCCCGCTCCCTAAGATCAAACAGTGACCTGTGCCTAGCTTCTCCCCGCATCACCTCTTCCCACTGCAGGATTTCTCCCATGCAGCCCACATCCTCTGGAACGCTCTCCCTCGTACTGTCAGACTTTCCCCTAGTTTCCTTTCCTTCAAATGCTCCCTTAAGGCCCGTTCACACCTAGACGTTTTAAAGCGCGTTCCTGCGCAAGAGATAACACCCATCTTTAACTTGTCTGACAAAAAACTATCCTCAACCCACCTGCAAATACTCAGTAAAGGACTTTCATTTGTGCCAATCAAAACAGCTACTCCCTTCCAACGTGAGATTGAACACTATAAAATCACTCGGACTTTGGCCCTACATGAGAATTTCCATCAAATACCCGATCAGCCTAAAGACACACTACGATTAAAAAGTACTAGAGACTTCAGGGCCTCTAATCCTTTAATCAATACATTCGGCTTAATGCTGAATACAGAACAAAATATTAATCCATCTATGACAAATAAGAACAGAAGACAAAACTTAACTAAAGAAGAGACCAAGGCAATTAGGGAATTAGCAGATGACCCCAGTATAATCATACGACCTGCAGATAAGGGTGGTGGGATAGTAATACTTAACTATCAAGCATATCGTCAAGACATCTTACAACAATTATCAGATGTTACAACATACAGAAAGTTACCAACGGATCCCACCAAAACCTTCAGCAATAAAATATCACTCCTGATTGAAGAAGGACGCCTGTCTGGTTTTCTCAGTGAGAACACAGCCAATTATCTTTCGGTTCCCCATCCATGCACCCCGGTACTATATACAGTACCTAAGATACACAAGGATCCACACACACCACCTGGGCGTCCAATAGTCTCAGCCTGTGGAGGCCTATTGGAACCCATAGGTAAATACATAGACCGATGTAGTAAATCTACAGTATTAGCTCTTCCTTGTTGTTTGAGAGATACGGGTCACTTCTTGGATTTAATTTCACACCTAACTTTACCAGATGGTGAAATCTTTCTGGTAACCATGGACGTTAAAAACTTATATACAATTATTCCTCATAACCAGGGAATCAAGGCCTTCAGACGAACACTTACCAATTCACCATTATATACAGGTCCTCCAATTGAATATCTACTGGAACTACTACGATTTACTCTTGAATGCAACTTTTTTCGTTTTGAACAACAATTTTATTTACAGATTGCAGGGACTGCAATGGGAGCCTCTATGGCTCCAACTTATGCTAACATCTATATGTCACAATTTGAGCAGACCAACATACTATCTGAATTTGGAGAGCAAATATGTTTCTACACTCGTTTTATAGACGATATTTTTTTAATTTGGAATGGTTCGTCTGAATCCCTCGATTCCATGGCAAATCAACTCAACCAACTTCATTTGCCAATTAAATTAACCTACTGTCACGAATCCCCCTGAATACCAAGATAGTGGTCCCTTTACGTAGACCGCTCTCTACCCTTCCGATCCTTGAATGGTCGGCACAACTAGATAGATAATTAACCAGACAATATACAAGCAAGGGTAAATACCAGACAGAGGTACATAACAGAGTACTCGTTCTCCCTAGGACCTTAGTAATTTCAGAGGTAGCCTGATGTGTGCTTAGGGTGCCACATAGACTGACCTTGGTACCAAAGTTAAGAGCAGAACCGTGAGAGGAGTAAATGCCAATACCAGGGGTTATACACAGGGTGGTTCGTTTGCCAATACCAGGGGTTATACACAGAATGGTTCGTTCGCCAATGCCAAGAGTTATACACAGAATGGTTCGTTCGCCAATGCCAGGAGTCATACACAGAATGGTTCGTTTGCCAATGCCAGGAGTCATACACAGAATGGTTCGTTTGCCAATGCCAAGGGTCATACACAGAATGGTTCGTTTGCCAATGCCAAGGGTCATACACAGAATGGTTCGTTTGCCAATGCCAAGGGTCATACACAGAATGGTTCGTTTGCCAATGCCAGGAGTCATACACAGATAAATTAGCCAAAGAAACACAAGAGCTCTGCGGGAAGTGAATACCACGTCAGGGCACCGGCGAACTAGTGAAGCCGGGTTTTAAACCCGGCGGGTCCGCGTCATAACGCCAGGCTCCGCCCCCCGGCGTCCCACGTGAGCGCACCCGGTGGCGTTATTAGTCGGCACCTGGCCAGCGAGCAGCGAGGAATCTGCTGCCAGGCGCCCCAGAACAGAGCCATCCGTGACACCTACAATAAAGACAGACAAACCATTAATTTTTTGGACGTCACTGTCTTTCGTGATAAGGATAAACTGGGCTTCACGTTGTACCGTAAAGAAACGGATAGAAACTCCATTCTACAGGCAACAAGCCATCATCCAAGACACTTAAAGACATCTTTACCAATTTCGCAATACCTACGGGTCTTGCGTAACAACTCGAATCCTCAACTATGTCACGTACAAATATCTGAAATGACCCACAAATTCAAACAAAGAGGATACTCTACGTCTGTTTTAACAAAAGCGTTACACAAAGCACAAAGTAGATTCTCCAACCCTAAACCCATCGGTCAACAACTACAATCACCCAGAATAGTCCTGCCTCTTACCTATCATACAACAGGAGACCAATTGGCCTCGAATATTCGGAAGAATTGGCATCTTTTTCAGTATGACCCCACACTACCCATACAATTTAGATCACCGCCTCTGATTAGCTTTTCTAGAACTAAAAACCTAAGAGATCTCTTAGTCCATACGGATCCGGTTCAATCTTATGATAAATCAATATCTATATCTAAACAAGGCTGTTTTCGATGCTTGGACTGTGTTACTTGCCGACATATGATACCTGGCAATTCCTTTGCACACCCAACCACTGGGAAGAGATTTAAGATTCGTTTTAGAATAACATGCACAACAGAATATGTTGTTTACCTTCTACACTGCCCATGTGGGCTTGCATATGTCGGCAAGACAGACCTTACACTCAGAGATCGCATCAGAGGTCACCGCTCTGCTATCAACGTTGCATTCCGGGATGGTAACTCTGAACAACCGGTTGCCAAACACTTTTTGGAACTTCACCATACCCTTCCAACTTTGAAGTTTATAGGAATCGACCATGTGCCCCCCCTTCGTAGAGGGGGAAATCGTTCCCAGATCTTGCTGCAGCGGGAAAGCTATTGGATTAGAACTTTGAACACTTTAGCTCCCAACGGACTGAATGAATATTTGTCGTTTACATCATTTCTATATCCTAGATAATATTACATTCTTTCACGTCACTATTTCCACAACCTTTACTTTTTTCACTTTATTTCTATTCAACACACATTCTCACATTACAACACACTTCTTTTTAACACATCTTTCATCCACACATTTTTCCACATCACAGTCCACAGTTTATTTTCAGTCTTCACAGTGTTTTTTCCACATTCGTCACTTTTTTTCTTATTTAATATTTCTTTTGACCTATGTTCACATATATATATATACATCACATTTTTTTCTTAATTTTTTTCTCTTTTTTTCTCTTTTCTCTTTTTTTTCTCTTTTTTTTTCTCTTTTTTTCTTTTTTTTTCTCTTTTTTTTTCTCCTTTTTTTTCTCTTTTTTTTTCTCTTTTTTTTTCTCTTTTTTTTTCTCTTTTTTTTTCTCTTTTTTTTTCTCTTTTTTTTTTCTCTTTTTTTTTCTCTTTTTTTTTTCTCTTTTTTTCTCTTTTTTTCTCTTTTTTTTCTCTTTTTTTTTCTCTTTTTTTTTCTCTTTTTTTTCTCTTTTTTTCTCTTTTTTTTTTCTCTTTTCATTGCCACACTTTAGGGCATTTGTCCACATTATATATTTTTAGGGCTATTTTGACACTTACTACACTACAACACATACTATACTACATCCTTTTTCTATATATGTTTTTCAGATACATTTTGTTTTTCAACACACCCTATATTAGTTGCTTCATACACTTTTCACTATAGGTAGTTTAAACCTCTATAGGACACGGTAACAGACTTTTTAGTTTCGCCGATATTTATTCAGCCACCCTTCTTTATTATTTTTTCGATACAAGAAGTAACACATTTTGTTTCTTAGTAACCTGCCGGCTTCTCGATTTCTTTCTTTTTTACTATTTACGCGTCAAACAACGCGTTCCCCAGTGTTTGGCTCCACCATTGGTTCCCTATACCCACGTGATACGCTTACCAATTGGTTTTTGTAGTGACTAACACACCGTCACTTGTTTATGTATCCTTTGAGCCTCTTGAGACTCCTTTGCTCCATGAAATGTATTCAGCGGTCTTTGTTTTCCATGGGCTCTATCTCCCCGTAGGGTTCTCTTTGAGATAACGTTTACTGTTGCAAATTCAAGTATCTCTTGCAACTATTCCACATTAGTATCTTTATCCTAGCTCTTCTCACTTCCTCCTGGATATCTGGCAGCAGCATTGTCCTGCGCTTCTTAGCGTTCAGGATAACCCAGGCAACGCATTTTGGTTGCCAAACAACGGGAACGTCCGCAAAGGACGCAATGTATACTATATCGTAAGATTGGCGTGCCACTTCCGGTTTCGGTTGGCGTGCAATCGTCGTCAATGAGTTACAGGTTGGTAAACTCTTAGACTTAGTACTATATAAATAACAAGCCTCTAAGTGTTTTTATTCCTGATGAAGGCCTCTGTGTAGGCCGAAACGTCGTTTGTTTTTAGAACTACTTGTTAAATAAAATTTCTTTACTACACTGAAGTCCTCGAGTGCTTCCTGCTACCATCGGAAATCTACATATTCTACAAGGGATCCCAGCACCGAGGCAGAACTCAGCAAATACTGGTATGTGTGCAGAACCTTCTGGACATTTTTCTATATATATATATTTTTTAATCATTGATTTATTGCTTCCATTTGCCAGGAGACCTCACCCTCCGGTGACATAAAATATCCCGCAAATTGGTCCCGTACGGTGGCTCCATGTCTGTTACCACGGCAGGCAATGATATTTGTATTCTCCAAGCCATGTAGTAGAGAGTCATCAAAATTGAATCCATCTTGGAGGCGCACGAAATTGTGGAGTACACGGGCCACCTTCACCACAGAGATGGCGTTCTCCAATTGGAGATTGATTGGCGAGTGTAAAATACACCATTTATTTGCCAGTATGCCAAATGCACACTCCACCACCCTGCGTGCTCGGGTCAGACGATAATTAAATACCCTCCTCTCTACACTCAGTACACGGCTCGAGTAGGGCCTCATCAGATGTTCCCTGAGAGCAAATGCCTCGTCTCCAACAAACACAATAGGCATTTCTGGGTCAGCGGTGCCAGGCAGCGTTATGTTCTCTGGAAGGTCTAGTTCATCCCGCTGCAGCATTTGGCCAAAGTCGGAATGGGCAAATACTGCCGAGTCCGAGCTGCTTCCGTACGATCCAATGTCAATGTATGTGAAGCAGTAGTTGGCATCAGATACCGCAAACAACACAAATGAGAAAAAAAATTATAATTAAAAAAACGACGGCCACTCCCCTTCGGTTTAATGATAGGGATATGTTTTCCGTCAACTGCTCCCAGACAGTTCGGAAAATTGCACATTGTCGAAAAAACTTGTGCTATTTTCAACCACTCCTCCTTGCTTGGTTTTCCCATAACAACATCGTGCAGGATCTCCCATAGGGCACAGCATGTTTCTCTGACGATGTTGCTAGCTGTGGATTTTCCAATCAGGATCTCGTGGTGCAGACTAACCAATGACTGTCCAGTCACCAAAAACCTATGAAAATGTAAAAAAAAAATATTAATTCATGTTTACATTTTGTTTCAATAGTTCACTTAATGAAGGGCAAGTGGAAAAGCCTGAAAGATGCATTCATCTGCCACAGACGGAAGGAGAGGGAGTATCGCAGCGGAGCAGCTGCCAGTGCGCAATCGCGGTATATCCACGCTGACCAGCTGGCATTTTTGATCCCATGCGTGGAAATGCGTAGGTAAGTCATGACAATGTTTAGGAGGGTCATGGATATTGTTTTACAGAACATGTAGATAATTATATATTGCACAAACTAATGTATTATTTCCTAATGACAGCACCGACAGCAGCTGGGAGAGGCAGGAAGAGGACGACGAGGAGGAGGACACGGCCACGCAGACAGATCAGCCATCTGCCTCAACAGGACCCCGGAGTACAACACCACCACTACTAGCACAAGAGTCGCCGACAAGAACTGTGTCACCAACACCATTGACACAGACACAGTCTGCCCCAACAGCCTCGGTACCTGTTCGCCGACGTCCCATGGTCAGGGCCCGTAGGCAGAGGCTTGAGCGAGAGGAGGACAGGCTCATCAATGCTCTAGAGTCCATGGCGCATCCTGTCCCCAAGCTCACATGTGAGGGCTTATTTCTTTTAAGTCTGGAGGACCTGATGTTACAGGTCCCAAAAACTCAGCAGCCAGATCTACGGCAGTCCTTGATTGGAGTAATACGGTCCTATATTCCACCCGATGGCTCCCAAACAACTGTCCCCCCTATACCTCAGTCAACACCAACCACCCCAACATTCCACACCCAATGCGCACACACCCATTCACCACAACCATGCACCATCAACAGTACAGGAGAGGTGGGGTCGCGCCTATTCCCCGATGGGGCGGCTGCAACCACCAAATGCATCCAGCCCAACAACATGTGTGAAAAATAACAAAGAAAAAAATGTCATCTGCGCTTATTCCCATTATACCGTGTGAAACTAAACACAATTAGAGGTTTGGTTTCTTATTAATGGCCATTATGAGACTAAGCTCGCCCGCCAGCGTCAAGGCACCTCTAATGAGGTTGAGTCCTATCCAAAAATTTAACCACAGGCTGCTGTATAGCAAACCATACCTGCTCATGCTGCTTGTCAGACATGAGGTAGACTGGTGGGCCTTTATTTATGCTCCCCCAAAAACAAAAATCCACTTTGAGATCTAAAACAAAGACACGGAGCGGGATCTTGCTGCAGGGATGACCTGGCTGGAAGTACATCTAGGCGCTACCCCACCTCTCCTGTACTATGTATGTTTCAATGCATCCCTGCAGCAAGATCCTGCTCCGTGTCTTTGTTTCTGATCCCAAAGTGGATTTTTGTTTCTGGGGGAGCATAAATAAAGGCCAACCAGTCTACCTCATGTCTGACAAGCAGCATGAGCAGCTATGGTTTGCTTTACAGCAACCTGTGGTTTCATTTTTGGATAGGACTCGCCCTCATTAGAGGTGCCTTGACGCTGGTGGGCGAGCTTAGTCTTATAATGGCCATTAATAAGAAGCCAAACCTCCTAATTGTGTTTAGTTTCACACGGTATAATGGGAATAAGCGCAGATGACATTTTTTTCTTTGTTATGCACCATCAACACCCTCCTGAAACATGGCACCCACGCCGACAGTCCACATATGTGTTCCCCTCAAGCAGCCGTGGAACGAGAGAGCAGATGCAGGTGGACGATCCTCTCTTTAAGCCACCAACACAGTACCACAATATGTAAATAACTCCAGGCCCACTTTTCTACACACATGCACACACACACTACTTCACATGCATATCCACAAACACCCATGCACCATCAACACCCCCCCCCCCACCCAGAACATGCCAACCACGCCACTGTCACTTTGCCCTGCCCGTTGGCTTCTTTTGCACTGGCCGTTGGCTCATTTGACTTTCCCGTTGGCTGATTTTGCACTTATGGGTGTATAATTTTGTTTGTAAAGTTGAAAAGTTTTTATTCTATTATTGCGTTTTAAAATCTACTATTTTATTAAGATTTAACTAGGAGTTTGTGTGTCTGTTTCTTTACAGGTTGTAAAGTTTTAAATTTTTTAAATGAGTTTGATTGTGGTACACATATGTAGGAGAGTGACTCATTGTATGTAATGCATAAAATTGGAAAAGCTATACTTTTTCTAAAACTAAATTTCCGCAAAAAAAGAGACATTAATGATACTTTTTTTTGCTATTCATAACTTTATTCAAAAAACATGATATTAGAAACATAGAAAAATGTCGGCAGATAAGAACCTTTCGGCCCATCTAGTCTGCCCAATTACATGGATACTTTACCTGGATTTATCTTTTGTTTAGGATAGCCTTATGCCTATCCCATGCTTGCTTAAATTCAATTACTGTTTTGGCCTCTACCACTTCTACTGGAAGACTGTTCCATGTATCCACCACCCTCTCAGTAAAATAATGCTTCCTGATGTTACTTTTAAACCTTTGCCCCTCTAATCTAAGACTATGTCCTCTTGTTTTGCTATTTTGTTTCCTTTTAAATATACTCCCTTCCTCTACCTTGTGGATTCCCTTTACGTATTTAAATGTTTCTATCATATCTCCTCTGTCTCGTCTTTTTTCCAAGCTGTACATGTTAAGATCATTAAGCCTTTCCTGGTAACTTTTCTCCTTCAAGCCGTACACCATTTTAGTAGCCCTTCTCTGAACTCTCTCTAAGATGTCTATATCCTTCTGGAGATACGGTCTCCAGTACTGCACACAGTACTCCAAGTGAGGTCTCACCAGTGCTCTGTACAGTGGCATGAGCACTTCCCTTTTCCTACTGCTAATACCTCTCCCTACACAACCAAGCATTCTGCTAGCATTTCCTGCTGCTCTATTACATTGACTACTTACCCTTAGATCCTCTGAAATAATGACCCCTAAATCCCTTTCCTCAGATGTTGAGGTTAGGACTGTATCAAATATTCTATATTCAGCCCTTGGGTTTTTACGTCCCAGGTGCATTATCTTGCACTTATCCACATTAAAACTCAATTGCCACAACTCCGACCATTTTTTTAGTTTACCTAAATCATTTGTCATTTGGCTGATCCCTCCAGGAACGTCAACCCTGTTGCAAATCTTTGTGTCATCAGCAAAAAGACATACTTTTCCATTAATACCTTCTGCAATATCACTAATAAAAATATTAAAGAGAATGGGTCCAAGTACTGACCCCTGAGGTACCCCACTGGTAACAAGACCTTGTGCCGAATAAACTCCATTTACCACAACCCTCTGTTGTCTGTCACTCAGCCACTGCCTAATCCAGTCAACAATATTGGAATCTAAACTCAAAGATTGCAATTTATTGATAAGCCTTCTATGCGGAACAGTATCAAAAGCCTTACTGAAATCTAAATAAGCAATGTCTACTGCACCACCTGTGTCTATTATTTTTGTTACCCAATCAAAAAAATCAATAAGATTAGTTTGGCATGATCTCCCTGAGGTAAACCCATGTTGTTTCTGATCCTGTAATCTATGTGTTTTTAGATGTTCAACAATCCTTTCCTTAACATGGTTTCCATTAATTTCCCCACTACTGACGTAAGACTAACTGGCTTATAGTTCCCCGATTCCTCCCTACTACCCTTCTTGTAAATGGGCACAACATTTGCTAATTTCCAGTCTTCTGGGACGACTCCCGTTAACAAGGATTGGTTAAATAAATCTGTTAACGGCTTTTGCTATTACATCACTGAGCTCTTTTAATAATTTAGGGTGGATCCCATCAGGCCCCATTGACTTATTTGTCTTTACTTTAGACAGCTGCTGTAGAACCTCCTCCTCTGTAAACTGATATGTAAATGTCTCTTTAGTGTTCTCTCCTAACTGAGGTCCCTTTCCTTCCTTTTCTTCTGCAAAGACTGAACAAAAATATTCATAGAGGCAGTCAGCGAGACTTTTATCCTCTTCTACATACCTTCCTTCCTTTGTTTTTAATCTAACTAATCCTTGTTTTACTTTTCTTTTCTCGTTTATGTATCTAAAAAAATATTCAATAAAATATTCAATAAAAATAAATATTTTCACACTAGGTCAAGATTTATATTGTGTAATTTTATATATTTTTTGAGTAAAATGTATATTTTTATCCATATCAATACATCCTCCTATAATATATTAGATCCAATATGAATGCGCATATTGAGTTTAGGCAGATGCTTATAGCACCTTGCGTACGGCACCCCACTAAAATAATTATCCATATAAGCATATTAATCTTTTTAATATAGTGTTTGAACTAGATGACACACAATTTTTTCAGTTATAGAAAGAGCAGGTTGACAGTCGGCGGGGGGTGGGGGGGGAAGCTGCAAGTCCTTGTCACTGTATACACGAAATTGGTACATGTATCCACTGGCGCTCTCACAGAGTTTGTAAAGTTTGATACTGCAGAGTGCTCTCTTTGAAGGGACATATTGCTCAAAACCAATACGTCCCTTGAAAAGGAACTAGGATTCATCGACTGACAAGTTCTGGCCTGGAGTGAAACACTCTGTAAATCTTGCCATTAAATGGGCAAGAAAAGGCCTCAACTTAAAAAGTCGGTTGTGCTCTTGGAGGTCTCGGGGAATGGACATTTGCATTATCATTATACTGCAAAAAATTAAGGAGTAGTAGATATCTGTCCCTGCTCATTGTAGCAGGGCAGATAGGAGTGGTTTCTGTTTCTGTTTTCATGACCAATATGAGGCTATGCTGGGTCTTTGCACAATCCCCATTTGCAGAATGAGGCCCCAAAAGTTCCTCGTCTCTTGCAGATTGGTCGCAGTCCATTGGCGGCCCCTAGCACAAGGCCCCAAGTCCCTGGAAATATAGTTCAGCATATAAATTTGTCTGCTGAACAATACACTCCAAAAAACCCATCATCTAGAAACAATTGAAAAAATTTGTTGGGTTCATAGTTTGACATGTCCACCATGACACCAGAACTGCTAGAAAAATGTGGCACTTGTGATTGGACCATCTTAGGGAAGGCCCAAATAGATCTTGGTCTTGGTTGTGGTGCATTTAGAGAAGTTGTAGCAAGCATGCCCAAAACTTCTGCAGCTGGATTAGGCAGGACAACAGCAGATAGAATAAAGGATAATGAGTGACTGAGGTGGAGTTTATAAGGAAAACTTAAGTTTTATTGGAAACAGAACAACATAAAGATGAACCAAGGAAAGGATTAAACGCTTCTGTGGCTCCAGCAGCGTGATATATGCCACATAGAGTACTAGGTGCACCTAGATAAGTCTCTCATGGGGATATAAACAGACAAACAGCCTAATTTCTGTCAACTATCATCAAAGTGAAGAAACGAGCCTTCGTGTGTCCGCATAATAGCATTGCTTCCTGCATGCTCCTGAAGATGCCAGTGTTTATGGCGAAACGCGTGTAGTGATGGAGTGCTTACTCCCATGCAGTTTGTGTTTTTTATTTCTAATATATATCTAATTTTTTTAAATGTGAAATTTTTTATTTTATGAAACAAAAGGAAGGGGTACAGAAATAAAAATCAGTAAAAAGGGGTATAAGGGGGAACACAAAAGAACGTTGCACCAATATTGTCATAGAAAATATGCAGGAGAAACACAGAATAACATCATAACGTAACAGTGTATATATCCCATATAGACCAATGATCTTTCCGGGTGCATGGAATCCCTATTATGTTTCTAGCCATACTGTCTCAAAGCCTCCAATCTACCAGAAATGTCTTTTAAAGTAGGGAGAGTAGAGGATTTCCAATGAGCCGCCAAGATATGGGTTAGAGATTGTTTTTGGAGGCGAGAGAGAGAGTCAGGCATCATCTGGAGAAGGAGGATTTTAAGAGCTGGTGGTATCTCTGTTCCCACAATCGTAGAGCATAATTGGGCCACAGAAGTCCAAAATTGTGTTATCAAAGTACACGTCCGCCAAATATGAAAATGAGAACCCGTTTCTTCCCCGCATCTCCAACATGTTGCTGAAACCTGTGGGTTAAAATGATGCTCTCTATCTGGAGTAATGTATCATCTATATAATATTTTCTTCCGTGCCTCCGTCAGTGAAACGCATGGAAACTTAAAAGAATCTAAGAGAAAACATTCCGCCCAAGCTGACTCCGAGATTTGGGTCTCCAAATCCCTTTCCCAATTTGCCTTAAATCTCCATGTCGGTGAGTTAGGGTGGGACACTAACAGCTGATATAGAAGGGAGAGGAGGTGGATATCCAGAAAGGGAGTAACACAATGCTGTTCAAAGGGGATCAATAATACTGTTTTGGCAGGAAACTTCAGCATTTGATATGCATTAAGACTTGATCTAATCTGTAGGAAAGAATAGCTTAATTCAGGGTCTAGGGAGAATTTTAGCGTTAAGGTCTGAAAAGACACGAGTCCGTGAGAATCATACGGATGACACAAACAGATAACACCTTTCAAAAGCCATGGACGATAATTAAAATTAGGGATCAAATATGAAAAGAAAAAGAGAGGAGATGCCATGGCCAAAGGATGAGTCGCGGACAATATAGACCGTGCCTTATCCCAAATATCTAACAAGAGTCGGGGGAGCATCGGAAGTGTATCAACTTTTGGGTGCTGCGATTTAGGGGTCCAGGCTAGAGTGACATAATCATAAGGTATAGATTGTGGAAAGACTATTAGTGACCATTGAGGTAGGTTTACCCGGGAAAACAGACGGCCAAGATTAAGGAGCACTGCCGCCCTATAATAAAGCAAGATATTTTGGAGGCCAAGGCCACCAAGTGAAACTGGATAATGTAAAATAGCAGCCTTAAGGCGCTGTCTTTTTTCCCGCCATAGAAAATGGGATAAAGAGGAGAGAAGGGATTGAAAAAACGGTAGGGGAGCTGGTATAGGAAGGGCCCTAAAAATATACAATAATTTCGGTAACATTTTAACAGAATGTATTCTGCCCACCGGAGAGATTTCGACCATAGACCATCTGTGACACACCGTTTCAGTCAGCGAAAGGAAGGGTTTATAGTTTAGATCAAAAAGATTGGTCCTAGAAAAAGATAATTTAAGTCCTAAGTGGGTGAGAGAATGTGTCCTCCTGTCAAAGGGATATGAATGTTGCAATTGGGTCACCACCTGTCTAGGAATGGCCTGTGTTTTGGTGATATTAGGTTTATGATAGGACAGTCGGCCATAGGTGTCTAATATCGTCTGTAGTGCAGGAAGAGACGTAAGCGGGTTGGTCATTGTTATGAGGACATCATCGGCAAATAAGCTAAGTTTGCAAGAGGAGGGGCCGACAGGAAAGCCCTCCACTTCATCATTCTGACGAATCGCCTGAGCCAAAGGCTCAAGCGCTGTCATGCCTCGGCGGTGCTCTCCAGCCCGGCGCTCCTCCTCGCGGCTCCGGGGTCGGCATCTCCGGCTTCTGCGCTGTATGCGCACGCGCCGCCGACAGTTCCGGAATTAGCTTCCCCGGCGGCTTGACATCACCACACCCCATGTGACCTCCATGGACCAATCGGCTGACAGGGCGCCAGATTTAAACCTGCTTATTCCATTCTGCAGTGCGCTTTCGTGGTTTTAGCTTGCTATACCCTTTGGTGCTGTATTCTGAGACTCTTATTTGACTTACTGTGTATGACCTGGCTTTTGGCAACCGACTCTGAGTATCTCCGTATCCCTCTGACCCGGCTTATGTGTCTGACGCTGCATTTGGTTTTTCCCTGTGTACTGAGCTGTTTTATTACTCGCTATCACTTAACCCAGCCACCGCAAGGACTGGTATTGTGATTAGATTTTGGGGTTTTCTGGTTACCTGTATACCTACTCTAGCTTTTCCTTCGACTTACGTGTACAACTGACGTACACTCTCTAGTACTCCATACTGTCCTGTTTCTATACCGGCCACCCTAAGGACTGGTTTCTTCCTCCTTGCCTACGTCCCTGCCTTATAGGTTCACCTCTAGCTACTGCGTAACCCAGCCGACTATAAGGACTGGTATCGCAGTCAGGGTTCCAGCCTCCTGTTTCGCCTTAGGGCTGACCGTAACTACCTACGGGTACGTGTGTCCGCCTGACAAGCGCTAAGGCATAAAGTAGTGGGGAAAGCGGACATCCCTGTCGAGTCCCATTGGTAATTGACATCAGTTGGGAGAGGAAACCCGCATTAAGGACCAACGCATTCGGTTGTGAGTTTGCATATAGAGCCATAACTGCCTTAATCAATTTGCATGGAAAATTAAATTTCAAAAGTGTATGTTCCAAAAATAACCAATGTAAGTGGTCAAATGCTTTTTCAGCATTGAGTGATAAAAGCAAAGTCAGGGGGTCCGTATGAATCGCCGCATCTGTTAGGGAGAGGACTTTAATGGTATTATCTGGCCCTTGTCAATGTTTAATAAAGCCCACCTGATCGCCTGCAATCAGTGAGGGTAACAGGTCAACTATTCTGTTAGCCAAAATTTTGGCATATAATTTAGTATCAGTGTTCAGTAGAGAAATGGCCCAATATTTAGAGCAGGTGGGAGCTGGAGGTGAGGTTTTAGGAAGTGTAACAATGGTGGCAGAAAGTCAGTCAGGAGGAGCATGACCAGTCTGGTAGATATGCTGGAGCGCATTTAGGAGATGAGAGTTTAATTGGGATTGGAAGGACCGATAATAAAGGGAATAATATTCTGCAAAGCAATCTGCAATTTGTTTTGGGTGGTAGCAGACCTCTCCATTTTTGGAAGTCAGCCTTTCTATTTTAGATTTAGCCATGCGTTGACGGAGCTTATTAGCCATCAATCTACTAGATTTATTACCATATAAATAATGACGTGCTTGCAGCCAACGAGCCGTCCATAAATAGTCCCTCTTATCCATGTCATTAAGTTGGGATTGCAGGTTACGAAGAAGGGTCTGAGAAGTAGTGTCATTATGTAATTTATGATGTGACGTAGCATCATGAATCTGATGTAAAAGATCTAATCTGTGGGAGACATCAAATTTCTTAAAGTGCGAGCCCCATTTCAATAGTACACCCCTAATCACTGGTTTATGGGCCTGCCATAATATTAAGGGGGACACGGCAGGTGTGGCATTTTCCACAAAATAGGTGGTCATAGTCAGAATAACCTCTTCCATTACTTCAGGGCGAGAGAGGAGGGATTCATTAAGCCTCCACGGTGCACATCCCCGAGACACAGCAGCGTCTCAGAGAGTCAAAGAGATAGGGGCATGATCTGACCAAGGCATTGATCCTATATCACAACAGGAGACATTAGATAACAAATCACGTTGCAGGAAAAAATGGTCAGTTCGGGAATAGGTTTTGTGGGCTCCAGAATAGAAGGAGCAATCAACTTCTGTTGGATGAAATATACGCCAGACATCAAATAAACTAAATTCAGCCAAAAGAGCTGAGAATTTCCATGCAGAATTCCTCTGTAGGCGAGTTGGAGGAGTCGGAAGATCTAATGTATAACTGAAGTCACCACAGATAATAAGTCTACCTGTGCATACCCGCATCAATTTAAGGAGAGTGGTGCGAAGGAAGGCAAGTTTATCGACATTAGGGCAGTAAACATTTGCAATTGTATATGTAACTCTATCTATATTATTAAAAATAAATACCGGCCATTAGGATCAAGCACGGAGCGATGAAGGACAAATTATACTTTTTGATGTATTAACCCCTTAGTGACCGGGCGGTTTTACACAAATCCGTCCTTTAGTGACCGCTGCTGTTTTTACGTTTCTGCGCTGCTCGTGTTTAGATCAAATTTTCCTCTTACTCGTTTATTCAACCCACACATATTATACACCCTTTTTCCCGCCATTAAATGGACTTTCTAGAAATACCATTATTTCCATCATATCCAATAATTTAATATAAAAAAAATATGAAATATGATGAAAAAAATGGTAAAAACACACTTTTTCGTAATTTAATCCCCTAAAGCTATAACCACCAATAAAGACCCCGGCTAAATAGTTTCCAAATTTTATCCCGAGAATAGAAATACCCAATTTTTACATGTTTTTACCTTTTAACCCTTTCACTGCTGAGCCAGTTCACCTATGTGCGCTGCGCTCATTCTGACCATTTTGTGCCAATTATTTTTAGATGACAGCCTAGGTCCTATTTAATTAAACTCCCCCCAGACAAAAAAAACTTTAAAAAAAAAAACTTTTTTTTTTTTTTATTATTTTTTTATTATTTATTTTTTAATTAATTTTTTTTTTAAATTTTTTTTAAAAACCAAACCTGGTCATGTTTGGTATCATTTGAAAGGCCATAATCAGGCCTTTCAAATGATGGCAAATATGACCATTTAGCTGCCATGGATCGGGAGATAAAGGGATCCTTAGGATCCCCTTATCTCTACATGGCAGCTAGAGGGTTAACTGGCCCACTGACATCCTCACACATATAGTGAGGTTGTCAGTGGGTGGGGGGGGACCTGGAGGCTTGGCTGACATCCAAGATGTCAGCCCCCCTCCAGGTTTGAATCACGTTTTGGCGCCAATTGGCACCGCAACGTGATCCGGCGGCAAAATGGTTAATGCCATACACCGCTGGAAAGGGGAGGCTCTCCCCTCTCCAGCGGTGCAAACGGCATCTCCCTAGCTTCAATGGTTGGGGAGATAGAGGGCTCCGAAGGAGCCCCCCCCTCCCCTCCATTGAAACACATGGGGGCACCTTCTGATGACGTCACCACGCAGCGTGGCGACGTCATCAGCCTCGCCTGCCCATGTAAATCACATGGGCAGGCTTCCTCCCTGTCAGATCGCTGTGGGATCCGACGAGGGAGGTGAGTATAGGGCGGGAGGGGGATTTGGCGCCGCTGACGTACCCTGTACGTCATCGGGTCTAAGGGAGACCCGAACACAGGACGTACAGGGTACGTCAGCGGTCGGGAAGGGGTTAATATGGAGACCCCTCTCACCTTTTACTGAAGCAGTGGCGTGGAAATGGTGAGAATAGGCAGGGAGAAATAACTTGGGATGTACCGAATGTTTAAAGTGCGTCTCCTGTAAACACACGATATCCGGGGGGTTGTGGTGCAAGTCTGCATAAAGAGAGTGCCTCTTGTGGGGGGGAATATTTAAACCTTTAACATTGAGATAGACAATTTTCATAACTTAAATCAGATAAGTATAAAGACATGTAAAAGACGCAAGAGTAACCCAACAAACATATTGCAATAACCTAGGCACTGTCTCAAAATAGAGCAAAAATTTGCAGAACAGTCCAACTTCTATGGTCAAGAATGGTGCAACGGGACAAAGAAAAAAAAAAGGGAGAAAAGAAAAAAGTGAACAACAAAAGAGAAAAAACTAAAAATTTAAAGAGACGGTGCAACCGGCAGCCGCTCTCTGTACAAAAAGTAGCTCTACGGCCACCAGTAAAAACCGGGTCTACCCCACAAGGTGTGGGGGGAGATGGATGTACAGACGCGGTGCCATTCCGGGGAATCTTTGGATGGGGATGGAGGGGCCCTATGTGGAGGGCGGTCAACTCACCCATCAAATCCCACATTTGTAGCATAGAAATGCCCTCCTGCAGAAAATGAAGAACGGATAAAGTTCCACGGTACGTGACAAGCAGCTTCAGGGGAAAACCCCATCTGTACGGGATCTTGTGGTTGCGAAGGACTTTCGTAACCGGCAAAAACTCTCTGCACCGCTGCATCGTAGCTGCTGATAGGTCCAGGAAGAATAAAATAATAGTATAAGTAGCAGGAAGATCTGGAGTTTTCCGCATAGCCGCCATCAATGCATCCTTAGTGCTATAGAAGTGAACACGAATCAATACGTCTCTAGGGAGCGTCCAGATTACGCGGTTTCGGGACACGGTGTGCTCTGTCCAATTGTAGGGTCGTTTCTTCTGCCTCTGGCAGGAAACTACAAAATAAATTCAGCAAATAAGTCGACAGGCCATCATATTTAATCGATTCTGGAACACCACAAATGCGAATATTGTTCCTATGGGAGCGATCCTCCAATTCTGTGACTTTAAGTAAAAGAGTGTTGTGGGCTGTTTTAAGGTCTTTATAAGCATCCACCAACTCATTGTGAGCCAAACACAGATTATCAGATTTGTTTTCAAGAAGGTCTGTGCGTTCACCAATGTCACGGATTTCTTGATGTAAAGATGCAGTAATAGAGCGGAAATCTTCCTGAAGCGTGGAATGAAGCTCGAGGAGCATTGCTTGAATCTGCTTACCAGTCGCTGGAGCTGAGGATCCCAAAGGCAGATGTTGTGGATCAGTTTCCCTTACCTCCGTGTTGCCAGGTGAGTATGGGGATCGAGGGCCCTGGACGCCGCCATCTTGCGGCCTACCACGTAGTTTCCCAGTGCGCCCGAGATCCACCGGTTTTGTAATTTTTGCAGGTGCCATCTGATCCCGGGGGGCCCGCGTATGCAAAGGGGTAAGATTTGGCGTTGAATCGCCGCCGATTTGATCCCCATTAAAAAGCAATTGTCACGGTGGCTCAGGGGAAGGGGCGCCTGGCAGCAGCTTCCTCGCTGCTCGCTGGCCAGGCGCCGAATGTAAGCGCTTCCGGGCCCGCTCGCGTCGGACGCCGAGGGGCGGGGCCTGACGCTGTGACGCGGACCCGCCGGGTTTAAAACCCAGTCTCTCCCATACACCGGTGCCCTGACGTGGTATTCACCTCCCGCAGAGCTCTTGTGATTTTTGGCAAACGAACCCTCCTGTGTATAACCCTTGGCATTGGCAAACGAACCCTCCTGTGTATGACCCTTGGCATTGGCAAACGAA
This sequence comes from Leptobrachium leishanense, assembly GCA_009667805.1. Taxonomy (NCBI): domain Eukaryota; kingdom Metazoa; phylum Chordata; class Amphibia; order Anura; family Megophryidae; genus Leptobrachium; species Leptobrachium leishanense. Next base: position 18,691 of record RXON01004165.1, on the reverse strand, counting down.
CCCTCCTGTGTATAACCCTTGGCATTGGCAAACGAACCCTCCTGTGTATGACCCTTGGCATTGGCAAACGAACCCTCCTGTGTATGACCCTTGGCATTGGCAAACGAATCCTCCTGTGTATGACTCCTGGTATTGGCAAACGAACCCTCCTGTGTATAACCCCTGGTATTGGCATTTACTCTGCTCTAGGTTCTGCCCTTAACGTTGGTACCGAGGTCAGTCTATGTGGCACCCTAAGCACGCATCAGATTACCTCTGCTATTACTAAAGTCCTAGGGAGGACTTGTGATCTGTTCTGTACCCCTGTCTGGTATTTCCCTTTCTTTATCTGTTACCTGCTTCATTGTCTATATAGCTTTGCCGACCATTCAAGGATCGGAAGAGTAGAAAGGGAGCTACAGAAAGAGATATATATCTTGGTAGTCAGAAGGATTCGTGACGATACTCTATTCCATACCTCTGTCTGGTGTTACCCCTTGTCTATCTATTGTCTGGTTAATTGTCTTTCTAGTTTCACCGACCATTCAAGGATCGGAAGGGTAGAGAGCGGTCTGCGTAAAGGGACCACACTTTTGGTAATCAGAGGGATCCGTGACATTACGTCAGGGCCATGGATCCCGCAGACCTCTCTAACCAGCTGGCACGTATCGCAGCCAGACAAGAGGAACAGGACCATAGGATGGACCAGATTTCTCTCGCTCTGCAAACCCTGTTAAATCGGTCCAATACAGGTACCACAAACCCTCCAGATCCAGTGTTACCTAGGGTCAGTTCCGTCCCCCCTGAAGGACATAGGCTTACTATGAAGGCACCCTTACGCTATGATGGTACACCAAGCCTATGTCGGGGGTTTTTGACTCAACTTGAGATCTTGTTTGAGAACAATCCAGGTTCTTGTATGTCTGATAAAGCCAAAGTAGGATATCTGATTAATCATTTAACAGAAAGAGCTTTATTGTGGGCTACGCCGTTGTGGGAAAATAAGAAACCCATCATTTATGACTACGAGGGTTTCACCTCTGAGTTAAAACGTACCTTCGATCCCTCTAGAAGGGCTACCAATGCGGGTAGGTCCTTGTTTCACATCAAGCAAGGTAATAAGAGGGTCGCCGATTATGCCATAGAGTTTAAAACTTTGTCTTCTGAGGTACTTTGGCCGAACGACGTTTTAACCTTAGCCTTTACCGAAGGCTTGAACGAGGCTTTTATGTTTGAACTGGCTCCCTTAAAATTACCAGAAAGTCTGGACCACCTGATAGATTTCTGTATAGCCATGGACGATCAAATCAGGGAAAGGAGACACCCCAGAGATAGACCCAGAAGGGTCTTGCCTCCTTTACCCTCGTTACCCAGACACCCCAGTACGTCAGGTGGTTCGGAGAATGTAAAAACAGATTTACCGGTCGTTGAACCCATGCAAATAGGGAAGACAGGTATTTCAGAAGCAGAAAAAGCTCACAGAAGAGAAAAGGGGCTCTGCTTTTATTGTGCAGGGGCAGATCACTTCCGCCTTCAATGTCCTCAGAGACCCAGGGTTGGCAGGGCTGAACATAGCAGAGTGGGATTCAGAACAGGAGACACCCAGGTTGTCGGTTCTCTGTGTGCCTCCTTTGTGGATAATGAGAAAAAAAAATCCAGGATTCTGTTACCGGTCTCCCTAACCTGGGAGGGGGTTCACCTCAAGACTGAGGCATTTTTGGACTCTGGGGCCTCAGGCAATTTTATGGATAAGAATTTTGCTGCCAGAAACCTCATACCACTGGTTCTCAGGGAAAGACCTCTAAGGGTGGAGGCCATAGATGGTAACCCCCTGGCATGTCCACATATCACTCACGATACAGTCGATGTATGTATGAAAATAGGAGTTTTGCACCAGGAGACAATAAGATTTCAAATCATTGAATCACCCTCATGTCCTGTCGTTCTTGGGTTTCCATGGCTAACAGAGCACAACCCAGTAGTCGATTGGGTCCAGAGAGACATAAAATGTTGGGGTCAGAGTTGTCAGTCTAAGTGCCTAGGCAGAGTCAATGTGGTTGGTAGCCTCAATATTGCCACAGCCCCTCCTTTGTCCACAGAGGTTCCGGAATGTTACCTGGCATTAAAGGAGGTGTTCTCTAAAGCCAGGACTGAGGTCCTACCACCACATCGTCCATATGACTGTGCCATTGATTTACTCCCCGGTACGATGCCTCCTAGGGGTCACGTATACCCTTTATCACAAAGAGAGAACGACATTATGGAGGAATATATAAGGGAGAATCTGGAACGAGGATTCATTAGACGGTCCTCCTCTCCAGCAGGAGCGGGTTTCTTTTTTGTTTCCAAGAAAGAGGGAGATCTGCGACCTTGCATCGATTATAGGGGTTTGAATAGGATCACTATAAGAAATGCATATCCCATACCTCTCATAACAGAATTGTTCGACCGATTAAAAGGGGCTCGTGTCTATACGAAACTTGATTTACGCGGAGCGTACAACCTGGTCAGGGTTAAAAAAGACGAATGGAAAACGGCTTTTAATACACGTAGCGGGCATTATGAATACCTGGTGATGCCTTTTGGGTTGTGTAATGCGCCAGCCGTCTTCCAGGACCTTATAAACGACACTCTAAGGGAATTTCTGCAAGAATTGTCATAGTATATCTGGATGATATCCTGATATACTCTCCTGATGTGGACACTCATCATGTCCACGTGAAACAAGTGTTGAAAAAACTATTGAAGGCTGGATTGTACTGTAAGCTAGAAAAATGTCTATTCGACATAGTAACTGTGCAATTCCTTGGTTATATAATAACTCCTGGGGGTTTTCAAATGGATCCTAAGAAGCTCTCAGCTATTCTTGACTGGCCTCTACCCCAAGGACTTAAAGCCATTCAGAGGTTTCTGGGGTTTACGAACTATTACCGAAGGTTCATTAAAGATTTTTCGGCCTTGGTGGCCCCCCTCACGGCTATGACAAAGAAAGGGGTGGGAAATCAGAAATGGACACCTCAAGCCACTCAAGCCTTTGAGGCACTAAAGCAGGCTTTTACTACTGCCCCTGTTCTCCGACATCCAGATCCGGCTCTGCCTTTCCAATTAGAAGTTGACGCCTCCGAACTAGGTCTTGGTGCAGTCTTGTCCCAAAGGGAGGCTCCTGACAAACCCTTGCATCCATGCGGCTTCTATTCTCGGAAGTTGTCCCCGGCAGAGAAGAACTATGACATTGGAAATAGAGAATTGTTAGCAGTCATCGCGGCCTTGGCCGAATGGAGATACTTATTAGAGGGGTCTAAGGACCCCATTGTTATCATAACCGACCATAAGAATCTCACGTACATTGGAGATGCCAAACGTTTAAATTCCAGACAAGCGAGATGGTCATTGTTTCTTTCAAGTTTTAATTTCGTGCTTACCTATAGACCTGGGTCCAGAAACATTAAAGCAGACGCATTGTCGAGACAGTATGAGTCTTATGAACATAATATCCAAGATCAGCATCCCATTGTACCCCAGGAAAGGATTATAGCCGCTACCACGATTAGTGTTTCGTCTCCTCTAATGAAAAGGTTGCAGACCGTCCAGGGCGCAGCTCCTGGGGGAAAACCTCCTGCGAGACTCTTTGTACCTGAGAACGAAAGAGAGGAAGTACTTAACATCTATCATGATAATAAAACTTCCGGGCATATGGGTATCACCAAGACTGTGTCTAGTATCAGTAAACTCCTCTGGTGGCCCACGTTGCGCCGAGATGTCAAAGATTACATTGCCGTGTGCGAAGTGTGCACAAGGCAGAAAAGTCCCAAAACAGCACCCATTGGCTTACTCCAGCCTTTGCCGATCCCCGAACGACCCTGGTCACATGTAGCCATGGATTTTATAGTAGAGTTACCTGAGTCAAGAGGGAATACAGTGATACTTACGATCATAGATCGATTTTCCAAGATGGGTCACTATGTTCCTCTTCGGAAACTACCTTCGGCAGCTGAACTGGTGCCCATATTCATTGCCAATGTGGTCCGCATTCACGGTGTCCCTCGGGAGATAGTCTCTGATAGGGGGACCCAATTCATCTCCGGATTCTGGAGAGGGTTTTGTAAGAACGTAGGGATAGACCTCTCTTTCTCTTCGGCTTATCACCCCCAGACCAACGGAGCAGCAGAACGAGCAAACCAAAACGTAGAGAAATATCTCAGGTGCTTTATCTCAGAACAACAAGATAACTGGTCGGATCTGCTACCATGGGCAGAATATGCTATTAACAGCGCAGTAAGTGAATCCACAGGTCATTCTCCTTTCTTCACTGTTTATGGCTTTGATCCTCCCGTGCTCCCCGCCACGTTTCCTGATACCACGATTCCTGCTTTAGATGAACAACTGGCATCATTGAAAGAGACTTGGGGGAGAGTGAGACGGGCACTGGAGGAAAGTAGTGCCATCCAGAAAACTAAGGCCGACAGACACAGGAGGCAGGCACCCGTGTATCAAGTTGGGGACAGGGTTTGGCTGTCTTCACGTAACATCAAGCTCTTAGTGCCTTCCATGAAGTTGGCTCCTAGGTATATCGGCCCCTATAAGATTCTACGGCGACTCAACCCTGTCTCCTATGCTTTGGCGTTACCCCCCCATTTTAAAATACACAATGTATTCCATGTAAACCTTTTGAAGCCGCTGTTATGTAACCGGTACACCAAAGTCCATGCTCCACCGCCTCCTGTCTCTGTGGAGGGCGAGGAGGAATTCGAAGTTAAGGCCATTCTGGGTGCCAGGCTGTCTAGGGGGTCCTTGCAGTATTTGGTCGATTGGGTGGGGTACGGTCCAGAGGACCGTTCTTGGGTACCGGCTGCGGAAGTCCATGCTCCTAGGCTAGTGAAGGCCTTCTATTTAGCACACCCCCGTGCCCCTGGGGGTCGTCCAGTGGCCGCCCCTGGAGGGGGGGGTTCTGTCACGGTGGCTCAGGGGAAGGGGCGCCTGGCAGCAGCTTCCTCGCTGCTCGCTGGCCAGGCGCCGAATGTAAGCGCTTCCGGGCCCGCTCACGTGGGACGCCGAGGGGCGGGGCCTGACGCTGTGACGCGGACCCGCCGGGTTTAAAACCCAGTCTCTCCCATACACCGGTGCCCTGACGTGGTATTCACCTCCCGCAGAGCTCTTGTGATTTTTGGCAAACGAACCCTCCTGTGTATAACCCTTGGCGTGGGCAAACGAACCCTCCTGTGTATGACCCTTGGCATTGGCAAACGAACCCTCCTGTGTATAACCCTTGGCATTGGCAAACGAACCCTCCTGTGTATGACCCTTGGCATTGGCAAACGAACCCTCCTGTGTATGAACCTTGGCATTGGCAAACGAACCCTCTTGTGTATGACCCTTGGCATTGGCAAACGAACCCTCCTGTGTATGACCCTTGGCATTGGCAAACGAATCCTCCTGTGTATGACTCCTGGTATTGGCAAACGAACCCTCCTGTGTATACCCCTGGTATTGGCATTTACTCTGCTCTAGTTCTGCCCTTAACGTTGGTACCGAGGAGGTCAGTCTATGTGGCACCCTAAGCACGCATCAGATTACCTCTGCTATTACTAAAGTCCTAGGGAGGACTTGTGATCTGTTCTGTACCCCTGTCTGGTATTTCCCTTTCTTTATCTGTTACCTGCTTCATTGTCTATATAGCTTTGCCGACCATTCAAGGATCGGAAGAGTAGAAAGGGAGCTACAGAAAGAGATATATATCTTGGTAGTCAGAAGGATTCGTGACGATACTCTATTCCATACCTCTGTCTGGTGTTACCCCTTGTCTATCTATTGTCTGGTTAATTGTCTTTCTAGTTTCACCGACCATTCAAGGATCGGAAGGGTAGAGAGCGGTCTGCGTAAAGGGACCACACTTTTGGTAATCAGAGGGATCCGTGACAGCAATGCATCGGCTATTCAGAGAGCACAAACCAGCAGTGAAAGGTTTATGAATTGACCTGCCATTCGGTGGTTTAATTCGGCAGGTTTATTCCGGCGAATCCCAAAGGCTTCAATGTTAAAAATATTCCTGTTTTATTTATTTATTTATTTATTTTATTTATTAAGGATTTTACCAGGAAGGATACATTGAGATTTCTATCGTTTTCAAGTATGTCCTGGGTTCAAGAACATTGAAGTGTTACAGTTACAGAAATACAAAGTAATACAATGCAATATATTGAAAAACAACACAAATATACAGATTAACAGAAAATAAATATGTAGGAAATAAAGTCACCAGGTTACATGTTTACAGGTGCATTCTGTATTGAGGTATGTTAGTAAGGAGCTCTTGAGTGACTTAAGACTGGGGGAAGATTTGATGGTGTCTGGGAGGTTATTCCATAATTGTGGTGCTCTGTAGGAAAATGAGGACCAAGCCACTGTCTTTTTGTATTGTGGTATTGCAAGTAAGGTGCTGGTCCTGGTCCTGGATCGAAGGTTATAGGATGAGGGAGCTGTTGGGGGAAGTAATCTATTCAGGTTATGGTGGCAGCTTCCCAGAAATGCTCTTAGACACCAGGCTGGAGAGGTGAAGGGTGAGTTTAGACTCCAGCAATGGCCAGTTTAGCTCTTTTAACATGTCACAATGGTGGGTCATGTAGTTACATTGTAATGCAAAGCGGCAGAAGGAGTTATACAATGTAGTAAGTTTCTGAAGGTGTGTTTGCGGGGCCGCTGCATACACTACATCTCCGTAATCAATAGCTGGCATAAGTATTTGTTGTACAATCTGCTTTCTTACCGCAGGGCTCAGGCAGGATTTTTTTCTGTACAGGGCACCTAGTTTGAGGTAAATTTGTGTAGTTTAGGTGCTGTTCCAAAGAGCATCGTTACAGTTTTGTCAGTATTTAAAAAAAGTTTGTTGTGTTTGATCCACTTTTCTACCTCTGTGAATTGTTCTTGCAGCACGGCCTCCAGCTGCGGGAGATTTGGTTTGCTGGTATAGATTACAGTGTCGTCTGCGTACATATGTACATTTGAGGCTTTGCAGACGTTGGCAGATCATTTATGAATATTGTGAATAGCAGGGGGCCTAGTATTGAGCCTTGGGGTACACCGCAAGTGACTGGGAGCGGGAGGGAGGAGCTGCCAGAAATTGACACATATTGTGATCGGTCGGATACCTATGATTGAAACCAGGTTAGCATGCGATCACCAATGCCAGAGTTTTTAAGTTTTTCTAACAAGATGCCATGGTCTACTGTGTCAAAGGCCTTGGCAAAATCAAGGAAGATGGCTCCAGTTAAGTTTCCTTGTTCCATCCCAGCTTGGATATCATTGCAGACTTTTAAAAGGGCGGTTGTAGTTGAGTGATTTGGACGAAAGCCTGATTGATCTGGGGTTAAGTAGTTCCAATATTGATAATTATCACGTAATTGTGTGTAGACGCATTTTTCCAAGATTTTGACACTACAGGGAGCAACGATATCGGACGGTAGTTGGATACCAAAGTACTGTCACCACTTTTATGGATAGGTACCACTCTCGCAGTCTTCCAGAGTTTGGGTATGTATCCAGTCGCCATTGATTCATTTATTAGGGTTGCGACAGGATTTGCAATTGCCGGCGCACTGATTTTCAGCTGCATTGCTGGTATTTGATCAGGTCCAGACTGGTATTTAATTTTTTGCTTACGGAGAAGTTTAGTTAGAAACATAGAAACATAGGAAAATGTCGGCAGATAAGAACCTTTCGGCCCATCTAGTCTGCCCAATTACATGGATACTTAACCTGGATTTATCTTTTGTTTAGGATAGCCTTATACCTATCCCATGCTTGCTTAAATTCAATTACTGTTTTGGCCTCTACCACTTCTACTGGAAGACTGTTCCATGTATCCACCACCCTCTCAGTAAAATAATGCTTCCTGATGTTACTTTTAAACCTTTGCCCCTCTAATCTAAGACTATGTCCTCTTGTTTTGCTATTTTGTTTCCTTTTAAATATACTCCCTTCCTCTACCTTGTGGATTCCCTTAACGTATTTAAATGTTTCTATCATATCTCCTCTGTCTCGTCTTTTTTCCAAGCTGTACATGTTAAGATCATTAAGCCTTTCTTGGTAACTTTTCTCCTTCAAGCCGTACACCATTTTAGTAGCCCTTCTCTGAACTCTCTCTAAGATGTCTATATCCTTCTGGAGATACGGTCTCCAGTACTGCACACAGTACTCCAAGTGAGGTCTCACCAGTGCTCTGTGCAGTGGCATGAGCACTTCCCTTTTCCTACTGCTAATACCTCTCCCTACACATCCAAGCATTCTGCTAGCATTTCCTGCTGCTCTATTACATTGACTACTTACCCTTAGATCCTCTGAAATAATGACCCCTAAATCCCTTTCCTCAGATGTTGAGGTTAGGACTGTATCAAATATTCTATATTCAGCCCTTGGGTTTTTACGTCCCAGGTGCATTATCTTGCACTTATCCACATTAAAACTCAATTGCCACAACTCCGACCATTTTTTTAGTTTACCTAAATCATTTGTCATTTGGCTGATCCCTCCAGGAACGTCAACCCTGTTGCAAATCTTTGTGTCATCAGCAAAAAGACATACTTTTCCATTAATACCTTCTGCAATATCACTAATAAAAATATTAAAGAGAATGGGTCCAAGTACTGACCGCTGAGGTACCCCACTGGTAACAAGACCTTGCGCCGAATAAACTCCATTTACCACAACCCTCTGTTGTCTGTCACTCAGCCACTGCCTAATCCATTCAACAATATTGGAATCCAAGCTAAAAAGATTGCAATTTATTGATAAGCCTTCTATGCGGAACAGTATCAAAAGCCTTACTGAAATCTAAATAAGCAATGTCTACTGCACCACCTGTGTCTATTATTTTTGTTACCCAATCAAAAAAATCAATAAGATTAGTTTGGCATGATCTCCCTGAGGTAAACCCATGTTGTTTCTGATCCTGTAATCTATGTGTTTTTAGATGTTCAACAATCCTTTCCTTTAACATGGTTTCCATTAATTTCCCCACTACTGACATAAGACTAACTGGCCTATAGTTCCCCGATTCCTCCCTACTACCCTTCTTGTAAATGGGCACAACATTTGCTAATTTCCAGTCTTCTGGGACGACTCCTGTTAACAAGGATTGGTTAAATAAATCTGTTAACGGTTTTGCTATTACCTCACTGAGCTCTTTTAATAATTTAGGATGGATCCCATCAGGCCCCATTGACTTATTTGTCTTTACTTTAGACAGCTGCTTTAGAACCTCCTCCTCTGTAAACTCATATGTAAATGTCTCTTTAGTGTTCTCTCCTAACTGAGGTCCCTTTCCTTCCTTTTCTTCTGCAAAGACTGAACAAAAATATTCATTAAGGCAGTCAGCGAGACTTTTATCCTCTTCTACATACCTTCCTTCCTTTGTTTTTAATCTAACTAATCCTTGTTTTACTTTTCTTTTCTCGTTTATGTATCTAAAAAATGTTTTGTCCCCCTTTTTTACTGACTGAGCTATTTTCTCTTCTGCGTGTGCTTTTGAAGCTCTTATAAATTGCTTTGCCTCTTTCTGCCTAATCTTATAGGTTTGCCTGACAGGCACTGGTCTAAAACTGAATTCCTGTCTGGTACAGGGACTTTACACAGTTGGAGGGGCCTGACCTGCATGAGGCCTCTCTGATTGCATGTCATTTCCTAGCTTGGCAATCAAAGTGGTGGCGCATCCGACAAAATAATCATTAAAGGCTACATCTAGGGGGTGTTGCAGGGTTTGGTTGTTTACTTTGACAGCAGCTGGCTGGGAGTGGACTGGGGATGCTTGTATGTTACTTATGGTTCTCCAAAAGTTTTAGGATTTGATATGTTATGTTTAGATTTTTATTGAAGTAATGGGTTTTGGCCATTTTTGTTTGTTTTTTGCATTCATTCCGGTATTTTCGGTATTTGTAGTGATCGTCCATGGAACCAGTACTCTTGAAATTTGACCATAGTGAATCTCTAAGCTGGTACATTAGTGTAAGATCAGCTGTAACCCAGGGGAGATGGGTCCCTTTTACTCGCACTTTACGCAGCTGGGCATGGAAATTCCAGACTTGCAGGAGCTCAGACTGAAAGTATTCAACTGCACAGTCTAGGTCTGGGATTAGGTTTAGCCTGTACCAGGGGAGCTGTTTGAGATCACTTAGGAAGGATTCAAGAATAAATTTCTTGAAAGACCTGGTGGTTATTACCTTTGGGGGAGATTTCAAGGCTTTTATTTTGCGCACGCAGTACACTAGACAATGGTCACTAAAGCTATTAGCAAGAACGCCTGCCTCTTGTATTCTATCAGTCTATCAAAGTCCAGGAGAAGCCAGAGTGAGTTGCTGCCTAAGTCTGATGGGTGAGGAAGCGATGATAGAATGCTTGTTTGCTTGCTGGGAAAAAATTTACTTAGTGGAACGATGGAGGCCTGTGTTCTTCAAGTCCAGGAGAAGCCAGAGTGAGTTGCTGTCTAAGTCTGATGGGTGAGGAAGCGATGATAAAATGCTTGCTTGCTGAGAGAAAAAAAAATAAAAAATAAAAAGAGAGCACACCTAAGGTCAGGGGGGGGTTTGGGGTGCAATAAAATTTGTAGACTCAGTGTTACGGACCGGGGGATAGATAAGAACAAATGGTTCTAAAGGAAATTGAGCAGTGGCAAATGTGCCTAGCTACACATAAACTGAATACATAGAGAAAAATATGCATACATATATACAGAGTAGCATTTAGGTCTACCAGCACAGGACTGAATACATATGGAGAGAAACACACACACACTTAATACATATATCCTATAAATATATACAAAAACTATATATATATATATATATATATATATAAACACACACACACACACACACGCTGACAAGTCATATTAAGCATTCAAAAGCATAGGAGGCTAAGTATAGAGATTAGACTGAAAAAAATCACCTTGGTGGGAAAAAATTTAAACCGTTCATTATACAAGTCTCCAGTAAAAAGATTTTTTATTTTTAGGACCTTTCAAGCATTTTTCGAATTTTTTGGAAAAAAAAAACATTTTTTTAAGATTTTTTTTCAAACGTTTGCTCTCTTTTCTGTAACAGCCCTTTTTATTATCATTCATTGGACCTCATATGTAAATTTCAGACATTTTCGCTCAGTAGTTTCTTTGCAAACAGCGTTTGACTTTTCAAACATTGAAGCCTACTTTTTTTTTTCTCCAGCTCCTGTGTCTGCAGTGTTGGTTTTTTCCGGCGGCTAGCGCTGCGTGTGATCGGCTCCTGCTCTGGTTTTTCCGGCCTCTTCGGCGGCTTAATCCAGATGTTTTTGCGGGTTTTCGGCGTGCATTCGCCGTTTTTTGCAGTGCCTGATCAACAGGTTTGAGGCAGCTTTTCCCTGCACTTCGACGGCCCTGTGGTGCTTGCTAAATACACCACAGGGTCACCAAAATGGAATTGCTGAATCGCCCCGAATTGAAGAGAACGAAAAGTCACCGAACGTGCAGTGACTTTTCGATTCTCTTTGAATAACCCTGCTTGTAACCTCCTGGTTATCTTTGTTTCAACCTTTCTATACAAATACTGAAGTCTGCCGTTTTGTTGTCACGAGATTCAGCCAATCAGAATAAAGAACCACAGAATAAAGCGCCTGTCAAAATCAAATTGCGTATATATGCTGAAGCAATAATAAAAACACGCACAACTTCTCCATTTTATTGTTTGGGTATGCGTAGAATGTGTAACTATACATTGCTGCGTTATTTTTTTTGGGTTGGTGTATTTGTGTTCAGCCAGGACGTTCAGATTTGCCATTAACACCAGGTTTTCAAAGACGTTAAAATTATTCGCGCAAACGTTGTTTGTAAAAATTTGCGCATCGATTGTAATACCATTTGCGCTCACAATGTTAAGTAGGGATGCACGCACGAACTTGCGCTCGCGCAGGTTTCATTAACGAGCATCTTTTGTGCGAATGTTGTAATACGACGTTCAGCGCAAAGGGTTTTGGCCCTCGCGTTAATGCGTTTTTGCGCAAGCGCAGAATTGTGCGCTAAGAATGCAATAGGGCCCTGTGTATTTCTAAATTTAGTACAAAATATAGAATCTTTATAGCAGTGGTTTTTTTTATAGATTTTGGGGTCTAAGTTCAAAATTATGTGTTTTTTCCATATTTTCCTTTTTATATTAATTTTTTTATAGTAAATTATATGATATGATGAAAATAATGTTATCTTTAAAACATATATTTAATGGCGAGAAAAATGGTATGTAATAATGTCTGGGTTCCACGCATAATTGTGATAACAGCAGTGGGTGCTTTCGGACTAACAATGGTGAACCACCTGGTCAGTGGCATCACAAGGGGGTGTGTCCTGCACCTGGGTGACACCACCCCTAGAGTGACATCCAGCGATTAAAAAAAAATACAAAGTATTTTAAACGGAAGGATACATTGAGATTTCTCTCGTTTTCAAGAATGTCCTGGCTAGGCAATGCCTAGGCCGTCACTTTCTGGGGGTGCGGCAAAAAAAGCTACCACTACGTGTCCGGAACCCACAATACTCCTTGTCCAGTGGGGGCAAATTGACTGGAGGGGGCTGGAGCTGATAGGAACATCTAACACAGCCTGCTTTGTGTGTACAAGCACTCGAGGATGGCTGCATTAGCATGTGCGCTGTGTGCTACAGTGTTACATGTGATTTCTGATATACGAGTAAGAGTAGTTAAAAGAAGAACACGTAAACCTCGGCAGGGGGGTTACACTATGAGTTGACGCACCGGGTGACACCAACCCTATTGACGCCACTGCGCCTGGTGACTATGGGGTTAACATTTATGTCTACAATGTCTTTCTGTCAGTCCAAAAGCACTGTTACCATATCTGGTTTACATTTAATTTATAGGGAAACTGGAATAATTACAGCTCTGTAACCACTATAGAAACCCATTAGTTTGGGTTCCTATATTAATTCTTCTAATTTGGTTTTGGCGCGTCAGCCAGAGGATATAGTGAAGGAGAAGTTGGCCCAGGAAGTTAGGTTGGGTCCGATGGCAGGTCCGTTTAGGGACTTGACCTTATTTAGGCTGGGGTTCAGACTAACGCATTTTGAACGTGCGTTGAGCCGCACTTTATCACGTCCGTAGTAGCAGCAAATGACGGCCAATGACGGCCAATATATATGAAGTACAGCTGCACGAAAGTTCGGCAGCGCAACACAAGCTGCAAACTAACGCATTTTCGTAAGAACGTCGAACCGCTAGTACTGACGTACAGAGTGCGCTGCGTCCGCTAGCGGCGTGTGTGCGTGATTAGGAGATGTCAGACGCTGCTAATGTCCGGCCTACATAACGTCCAGACGCAAAAAGTGTTTTATTGATGATCTGTAAAAAATCACGGACGAAAATGTGCATTGTATGCGACCGCTTTCACGTCTTCCGTAAAAAAATACGTCAACGCGTTCGGACGGACTTTGTTACGGACGATGCGAAAAATGGGATTTCTCCCTTTGGGGTTCTTCCAAATAAGTAGGTGGGAGAATTACATTTGATACAACATCTCTCTTTTCCGGAAGGGTCCTCTGTCAATGATGCCATTGGCAGGGAGTGTTGTAGGGTGCGTTACATGTCCTTCGACGACGCATTGCATTTGGTGCGGGTGCTGGCCCTGGCTGTTTATTGGCTAAGTCAGACGTGGAGGCTGCTTTTGTTTGTTCCCGATTCATGCCACGTGTTATCATCTTTTTGGCTGTTTGTTTCAAGGCCAGTACTACTTTGATAAATGTCTCCTGATGGGGTGCTCCATTTCCTACCGGCATTTTGAGCTTTTTGCTTCCTTCTTGGATTGGGTCGTTTGCCAGCGTTATGGCTTGAATTCTACGGTCCATTACCTGGATGACTTCCTGTTTGTGGGTCCCGCGGATTTGTCTTCCTGCGCTTATTTGGTCCAGGTTTTTGGGGAGGTTGATAGAGAGTTTAGAGTACTTTCGTCTGTGGGTCCATGTCAGAAACTATTTTTTTCTTTGCATTGAAATTGATACAGTTCTGCGGGTTTTCTATTTGCTGGGAGATAAATTGGCAGCCTTGATGTATCTGGTAGCCGGGGCTCTATCGGCTTCGAAGCTGCATCTGTCCAATTTTGAATCTTTGTTAGGACATCTGACTTTCGCCTGTTGGGTGATGCCTTCGGTGCAGGCATTTTGTAGTAGGTTGTCTTTGGTGACGACAGGTGTTACAGTGCTGCATTATTTTATTCGTTTAACAAGAGCATTGAAGGCTGGTTTGGAGGAGCTTGTATGTAGCAAGGGATGTTTAATAATGCTTTGAGGTCCAGTCTTGTAGCTATTACTACATTCTTTTATTAATGTTTATGTGTTGGTACATATTTAATTCTATCAAGGAGACATGGGTTAGTTTTTCACAAAGCACACACGTTAGTGGATATACCTTTTGCATATTCATGCTCTCACTACCATATTTTTGGCTCTTCACTTAAAAGCACTTTGTTATTCTTCACTCCTTATGGATTTCATGCAGAAATGTCTATTTTATAAACACTGATTAGAGATGTGGAGTGCACAATTAAGATGTGGAGTGCAAAATTAACACACCTATTTTTTTATTATACTTTAACCCCTTCACTACCATGTGATTTTTGGTCCAAAAAATGTTATCATAACATTTATTTGAAACATGGGATGTGAAGTTATCAATTAAATATAGTGTGAAAAAGACGTTTCGCACAGAAATGGTTATTTTAAGATAGTTAAAAAATTTAAATAATGGTAATTTGTACATTTTTAATCTTTCGTGTATTTTTTGCATTTTGGGCACCGACCAGGGGCCCATTGGGTGTGTGGGCCCAGATCCCTTTGATCACCTTCTGCTGTGAGGAGCAGGGAACTGGCCCTGCATGTCCCAGGGACAGGCAGCACATAATGGTGCTTGCATTTAGAGGATTTCAGCTTTCTGGCAGCACAAGGGTCCATAACCCTTGTGCTGCACTGACTCCGAAGCAGGGACTGGTCATGTGACCGGAAGACCCTGCTGTGCTGATGCCGGGATACAGCCAGCACGAGGAGCAGCTGGGAGAGCTGGAAGAAGTAAGAATCTGGTGAGTATGGTGGGAAGAGGTTTGTCTATCTGTCTGTCCTTCTGTTAATCCACTCTTCTCTCTTCCTACCTGTTTATGCATCTCTTTCTGAATATGAGCTTAACAATTTTTCCATCTGCCCTTATATTTCATCTTTTCCTCTATCCATTTTTCTAATTTTCACTTTCTCGATCTCTCCTCATGTTTGTTCTCTTTCTCTCCACCGCACTCTCCCTTCTACTTTTTCTCTCTATCTTCCCCTTCTCTTTGTCATTTCTACTATAGCACTCTCCTTCTCACACAAAAACATTCTGACTCTACTTCCCTGTCTCCCTAATTCCTAACCCTAGTTTTAAGCCCTAATCTAACCCTAATTCCTATCCCTAGCTTCTAACCCTAATTCCTAAGTTTTAACTCTGACTTATTTTTTTGACTTTCAGTGCTGTGTAGCTCTGTGATATTCTCATACACATTCTGCATATTACTGTGAGTGTTATTGCTCTGGCCTTCTGTGATACGCTCATACACACCGCACATTACTTTGAATTTTATTGTTGTGGAGGTCTGTGATACGCTCATACACATTCTGCATATTACTGTATCAGTAATGTATAGTATCCTATAAACCTGGAAAGTGGTCAGCAGCTAACAAAGTTTGCCACGGGACCTTCTATGCTGTGGCATAGCCTTAGCTGCAATGAGTGTTTGATGACTGCTGCAGCAGAGCGGTAGCAATCTGTAAGTCTGGAGGGGCATGATGGCTGATTAGCGTGTGGGTCAAAGTGGATTTTATCTTATTAAAACATTCAATTTTAAAATGGTTCAAAGAAATAAAATTTGTAACACAGCAATGTACATCTGGGTGTAGTATTTTGTGGTTTGAGTTTATGTGGGCATGACCTACTGGAGGCAGGGCACAAGGGGGCCCCATTATCTTAAATTGCTCCTCTAGTTGTCAGTCCGCCCCTGATCCCCTTAATCTTATCCCTGTACAGCAGTGAGTGACCCCATAGCTCTACCTGTATTTTTCCAAATCCATGGCTGCTGTAATTTAATAATAATCTTTTTGAACATATTGTTACAGTGAGAATTGGGGCTCTATTTGCAGATTTTGTTTTTGTCTCTCCTGGGTGCTTGGATAGCCATAAAACAAAGGATTTTGTTTCTGCACAGATGACACACTAATCCTGCTTTGAAAAGGTGTTAAACCTGTCTTTTGAGATGCTTATGAGTGCTTTTCAATGCATTACAATGCAAAGTCGAGATAACTCGATTTTGGGTGTGAAGGGGTTAAGACATAGTTTCTTTGGCTCACACCTTCTTGGTTTTGCTTCTATCATTCAAGGAAATTATACGTTAATTCATTCACAACACTGAAGAGCTTTGCAAGTTGCTCCGACACCCCCTCTGCACAGAGAGACTGCGCGCCGTAAACAGGCATATGTGCACAGTTTGCCTGGAAAACTCTGGAGGACGCACTGTGGGTGGAAAGTGGGATTGCTCTGTGTTTTATAAATTAGTAAAGGGTCAATATATTTTATATTTGTCCTGATGAAAGTTCCTAAGAGCATTAAAACATTGAATCTCTGACAATTTTTAAAATAAAAAAACAAAGTTGAAATTTTAAAGACATCCTGTAGTCTTTACTACTAGGAGGGAGTAAGGGTTCATGACTGAAAACAAGAATCGGACGTGTGGTTTACTGGAAGTCATTAGAGAAACAGAACTTTTGTACAATTATACTTCACCATGTAGGGTGCATAAAACAGAGATATGGAGATACAGGAGTCCAAATGTGCCCTGTATCTCCTAAAGCAGGATTGCAGCTCAGGGGGGCAAATGTCTCCTGTGTCCCCCTGGAATCTGAAACTGTGTCGGGTGAAAAAGAGTAAATCATGACGGCATAAGAGTTCTGCAATAGGGAATAAAGCCAGAGGTGAATAATATATAACAAAAAGAAAACATGCGGAATATAATTTTAGTCAGCTGGATGTTCAGTTTATTCCTTCCATTCTGCGATACAGAGTTCTTAAAAGCAAGGGGCTTACATAGGGTTAAAAAAGATGTGCGTCCATCAAGTACAGCCTTCCACACATCGCCTACTGCTCTTGATCGAAAAGAAGGCAAAAAAAACCCCAGTCTGAAGTGTTCGCCTAATGGAACACACTGGGGAAAAAATTCCTTCTTGACCCCGGAATGGCGGTCGGATTTCTCCTTGGATCCAGCAGATTTTACCTATATGTTATATATTATAACCCTTTATATTTTGTGTTTGGAGGAATTCATCCAGTCATTGCTTGAAAGTCTGTACAGACTCTGGCCCAGCCACCTATTAATGGATGTCTGTATTTAAGTCAGTTTTCTTTTCAGTTAGTCATCCCTTTCTGCCATCCAGTCAAAGTTCTTGAAAGCCTCTTGTTGTCTATCCGTCAGACTTGGCTTCTCTGGAGGTGTCAACACAGGAGCCTCGGATTTACAGCTGACTTCAAAATTTCTGGTGTCTTCTGGGCCATCAATGACTGGAACAAATGGAGGCTTTACATTCCTTGCCAACAGGTCAATCCAATTTAGCCCCTGTTAAAATAAAGATAAAAAGTTAATGGAAAATGAATTTACAAAACCATTAATATGCGTCAATACATCAATTACCAAATTAAAAGGTATTGTAAGGCAGGGATCTGGAAAACTTTCAAAAAATAAAAATTCTCTAAAAAAACAAAAAAAGGGAGCAGCAGTGACTAAACTGATTCTGAAACTAATGACACAGTTGAAATAGTAAAGAAGGCACAGACGTACTTTGAAGAAGAGGTGTTGTTTGACGTCTTCTGCGCCTCTCTCACTTGCCCCAAGGCGACGCTCTTCATTTCTATTCAAAAGCTGAAAAAGAAGAAAAAGAAAATGAGCATGCAATTTTTTATTGATAGGGTTTTTTAACGTTTGCTTTAATTATGTCTTATTCTAGATATTAAACAAGTCCTAATGGTGTTGGAATTCATTGAGATCAACACGTCTTCCAAATACCTGCCATCATCTCACACTTGATCCGCCAACCCACTCTCACATTTTATATTGGTTTATATATCTCTATATATATTGGCCAGGCTTTAGAGAACCAGGATAATTATCAAAAACATATGAATTATTGTGACAAAGAAACATACCATTGAATACCTAAATAGATGCATTACAGTGTGGGGCTTACTGCGAAATGGGAAAATGATGTAGAAATGATGGAAAGTTAGAACATTGATAAAGCAGCAAATTAAGAGAACTGCTGTAAATATAAATTTAACGCAGTGGAACCTCCAATCCCAAGGTATATCTTGCCACCACAGGAAACACGAAAAGAGGCTCCTCTGGCAGTTAAGAAATGCAAAGATTTTTTTAGCAACAATTATAGTTAAAAAGATACAATCCAACGCGTTTTATCTATGAATAGATTAGACTTCATCAGGAATATAAAGTATATGATTCAGACTTCCCAGGGTAATTAAAAAACATTTGCGCAGCAGATCCTCCGGAGAACGAGCCTGTCGAGATGTCACTTTTGGCATCAGGAAGATGCAATTCCAGACTTGCGCTCTGTGTGTTCATGGAGTGGAGCACATGGTGTCTGGCGGAACTTGGAGCGGAGGAA